>BRDA01037812.1:0-10359 GCA_036984385.1 Crenuchus spilurus | reverse complement strand
CCGAAGACAGGCGGCGACGCGCCGGCGCCGAAGACAGGCGGCGACGCGCCGGCGCCGAAGACAGGCGGAGACGCGCCGGCGCCGAAGACAGGCGGCGACGCGCCGGCGCCGAAGACAGGCGGCGACGCGCCGGCGCCGAAGACAGGCGGAGACGCGCTGCCCGCAACGAAAACTGAAAGCCAAGACCATGACACTGAGCCACAGCCACAGGAGGAGAGCAGCCACTTCTTTGCCTACCTCGTCTCCACTGCTGTACTGGTGGCCATTCTCTACATTGGATATCATAACAAACGCAAGGTGAGGCCCTCTTTATGTCTGTTTTATTTAAGTTTTGTGAAGGTGTAGTCCTTGCTCAGACAGTAGGCTCTGATAGCCCAGGTTTAGATATACAGGCTATAATAAATCTGTCTTATAAATATTTAATTGCGGGATCATTTGCAATGTATTACAACAGATTGTTGATGCCAGAAGCCTGTTTTATTTCTGACCAGAATGATTTGCATCCAAACACCCGAGTGGGTTACAATAATTTTCATATAATGGACCAGGGGTGACCAGCTCCAGTCCTGGAGAGCCAGTGTCCAGCACAGTTTGGTGATCTTTGTGCTCTGGCACTACAATTAAACTTGCTAATTGCCTGCTGAGTTGAAGCAGGTTTGTTTGATCAGGTAGATCACCAAACTGTGCAGGAATCCGGCTCTCCAGGACTGGAGTTAGCCACCCCTGTTATAGACTTTTGTAATATTAGGTCAATATAACTATAATGATTAAGAAAAACATTGGGCAGCATTACGTGAAACAAGACGGGTGCTGGCCAGAATACCAGAATTTTTATGTTGACCCGTTTACAGTATTGATACCTAATGTAATACCATGATACTCAATACCAAATTGATACTTTGGCTATAAATTAAATCAATCGGCATAATCTTTAGTGACACGTTTATTTGACAGAACACTGACACTACTTAATTTATACAACGTCATGTCTGATGCAACTTAAATATATTTATGTATAGAAATCTTCACTTCAGTTATCAGCAAAAACTGTCAGATTACAACTTTTTTCGTTTTGAAAGATAGAGTATAGAATTGATGCTCTCGCTCTCTCTCACTCAATCTCTCTCACTCAATCTCTCTCAGATCATTGCTTATGTGCTTGAGGGTAGGAGATCAAGGACCACACGGAGACCCAAAAAAGCAGGTTATCAGAAATTAGAGCAGCATGTGAGTATTAATGTAAACAAATGAGTACTGCATTTTTGTACTGTAATATACACAGAAGAGTCAAAACATTCAATATAAAACATTCAAAACATTCAATATAACATTATTATTGCCATTTTACTTCCCCCATTTGCTTATGCTGGATTTGAGTCTGAAGGAAGAAACAACAAAGTTTGAGTGTGTTTTCAGTATGTCCATTCTATGTACCACTCCTCTGTACAAAATAGCTTCACCTTGGTCATGCTGGCCTTCTGTAAACTGCTTGCTTCATGTTCTTATGCAACATTTCTGTTGGATTGGATTTGACTTGGCCATCGCAATTTCCAAACTTTAACCTTTCTTTGGTAGAACAACTTGTGTGTTTAGGGTCGTTGTCTTGCTGCGTGACCCATCTTCTCTTGAGTTTCAGCTCCTAGACAGATGTCCTGACATTTCCTTTAGAATTTGCTGGCATATTTCAGAATTCATTGTTCCATCAATGATGGCAAGCTGTACTGGTCCAGATGCTGCAAAACGGGCCCAAACCATGATACTACCACCACCATTGTTTCACAGATGGGATGACTTGTTTATGCTGGAATGCAGTGTTTTAATTTCTCCAAACATAACACTTCTCATTTAAAAAGATCTATTTTGGTCTCATCCTTCCACAAAACAGTAATCCAATAGCCTTCAGACTTGTCCATCATTTGTCTTTTGCCTTTAACTTTTGTGGTTCCTTTGTGATCTTGTGGATTATTACACATCTTGCTCTTGATGTGATCTTATTTGGTCGACCACTCCTGGGGAAGGTAATGATCTTGAATTTCCTACATTTGTGCAAAATCAGTTTGACTGTGGATTGACTGTCCACAGACTGTCCAAACTCTTTAGAGATGTTTTTGAGGACCTCTTCTGCAATTTTCCTTTGTTCGTGCCATGATACATTTCCACAAACGTGTTCTGATGATCAGACTTTGCTAGATCCCTGTTCTTTACATAAAACAGGGCACCCACTCACAGCTTATTGTCATCCCATTGACTGACAACACCTGACTCAAATTTCACCTCCAAATTATCTTCTAATCCTAGAGGTTCACATATGTTTGCCCCTGCCAGACACGTAATATTGGATAATTTCCCTCAAAAAATTTATATTTAGTTTTAGGATTTGTGTTACAATCTGATGAAGTTTCAGGTCAAATTTATACAGAAACATAGAACATTGTTAAAGGATTGGCAAACGTTCAAGCACCACTGTACATTATAGAGCACTGTTAGCACATCACATCCCACAAATGTAGGATTGAAATCTGGAGTATCCATCAGTAAATGACGGAGATCACTTCACAAACTCATAATGATGTGGTCACTCTCAAAGTCACTCAGGTCTTCAGGCCTACGTGTTTAACCTACATCCAACATTTCAATGGCGATAACCAGCTGGTCACTTATCTTCTAATATATTACAGAACTTGACATTTGCTCTTGTTAGAAGACATTTTCTACTGTCTGAGTGGTCATAATGTTTTAGCTCATTATGGAAAGTAGGCTGCTGATTGTGTTAATCATTAATAATTAATCATTAATTAATGATTAATTATTAATGTGTTTTTCTTACCAGGTTCTCACTCCACGTGAATGTGTTGTTTTGATACTCATAAGGGATCAAATGGGCAGAAGCTGATTTAGACCATGTGAGAGTCATATGAAAGTGTGTTTTGCTGTTGCAGTGTAGCCTTTGGCCACATCCTGCATGCAGTGATTCAGGTTAAAGGATTTGGGCCTGGTCCTGTCACCAGTTCAGCAGATTACTGAATTTCTCAATTCTTTCTCTATTAAAATAAAAGTCACTATTGTGATTACAATGATACTCCTGATTATTACTTGCAAATAGAACAACTTGTGTGTTTAGGGTCATTGTGTCGCTTCTTGACCCGTGTACTCCTGAAATACAGTTCAGTTCACATTCAGACTATTTCTTACAAATTTTCAGATGTTAAATATTTTACAGCACATAAACAATGCTAAGTACAAACTAAATAAATACATACAAGCTACTAAATTGGTATGTTTTGATGCATCAAAGTAAATTTAAATTCATCCATCAAATAAAAAGGTAATGAGCTTACTTCAACTAGTTACCAATGCATTATGTTTAATTAATTTAGGTAGAACAACAATGCTAATTGAAATACATGTACGTCAACAGACCTAATCATGTCTTGTGTGTTTATTTTACAGTGATGAAGACCTATGAGGGAGGAGTCAGCTATGACCTTGAACCTTGACGTTTGCATCATGAAAGTTTTTACTTGACACTCCACAAACATGATCTGTCTTGATTTGAAAGCATTGGTTGATAGTGAGATTTTTATAAAATGTATCACAAAACAGGTAAAATCTTGACACGAGACGGGGATTTTTTTAGTCATGCAAGGGTTCACAATCTTAACTCAAGTTTGAAGGAGTGCAGACACTCCTCCCCATTGGGATATGATGGACCTTTTAAGTGAATGGGGTTTGGTTCATTTTGCTTGTATAATTGTTTTGTATTGACAGTTTTCAGGAATTGAGATTGATGCAATGTGTATACATTGCTGAGATTTGGCTGCTTTTTTGCATGTCCATGCAGGTTTAGTGATGCCTTATAGAAACCTGTATGAGAAGGAGGGAGAGTGGAGTGATCTGGTTTTGTACGTCTGAGGGCTGTGAATTTTGGGACTGAAGGTCTTTTCAGCCTGTTCGTGAAGCAGAAGCTACACTTTTGAAAATGATGTTGTTAAGCTGTTGTCCATAGTTTGTAAAATTTAATCTCTGGGATTGTTGTAACTGCTTTATGGAAAAGTGCTAAAGGCCTTGTCTGAGAGATTTAGTCAAGGAAGAGTTCAGTCAAAAATGCTAAAGAATCCTCGTTCAGCATATTAATATGTTTTGGTTTAGCTTTTTATTTCAGGATGTCAGTTACATTTCTGAGCAGTTTATGTTTTTATTTTGTTCCTGCTCTAAACACATCTAGAGCAGTCACACACAGGAATGACACACCAGTCTAATGTTTGTTGTTGGTAAATTTTGGAGAACATTGGATCAGCATATTCTGGCCATAAAGAACAGTCTCTGGATGCTGTAGAACTTGCAGAGATGGAGGACTGGACTTAAAAAGCTCTGCTTTTTTGCCTGCATGTTGTTCTGAACTTGTAGTTTTGTCATTGTCATAAGATTACATATATTTTTCAAAAATGCCCGCTGCCATATACACTGTGCAGACAAGATGAATGGAGCAACAGGAACATATGAGAAGTAGACATTTAACATTTATTTTTTTTTGTTATTTTTCTTTCCATGTCTTAGGACACCAACAATATAGAAATGGCTAACTTGCTAACCACTTGAATGGCTGGTGTGTTATGGTTTGTGTGTGTGTGTGTGTGTGTGTGTGTGTTTATGAATGATGGTGCAGTGGTGATGGTGTCTGTTTGCATTGGTTCTGCTCAAGCCCTTATTATTCAGCCACATGGTGTGTGTGTGAATATTGTAACACACATTTTATATTCATTACGCATGAAGTGACATATTTCAGGTCTTTTTTGTTTAACCGTTGATACTGTTATAGTCATTTACTCAAACTCTACATTGCATATTATAATAATCTGAAATTCTGGATTTCTGATTTTCATTATCCTGAAGGCTTGAAATGTGCCACTTTATATAAATATAAAATATAACAGTTTTTTAACAGCTTTTTAAAATCAATTTAATTTAATTCAAATTAAATTGAATTTGAATTAAATTTGGGAAAGAGCACATTATAGACACGTGTATGTTGAATTATTTAAACATTCAACTTTTTTAATGTTTCTTCATTGATTTTCCAGTAAATTTGTCCTCTTATTGGAAGTTAACGTGTATCTAAATAAAGATTAATTATGTTGAATACATTCATTAAGAAGAAAAAGCTCCAAACCTGTTAGAACCTGTGTAATCTAATGTTCTGTGTTTGCACTCTAGACCTCATAAGATGTTCAGTACAGTTTGGCAACAGTAACTACAAAAGAAAGTGTTTGTGGGCCGAGCCTTGGTAGATCTGTACCTCAATAGAGGGTATGCATTGACATCACTCTTGTTGGAATACTTCCCGCTCAGGCAAAACATTCCCAAGCATAGCTGCTTTTATTAGGGAAAACACCAAAATCGGGAATGAGGCAAATTACTTGACAGTGACTCATCCTAATAGCCCTAATAGCCAAAAAGCCATTGACCCATAGACATCAACGTGTGACCAGTAATTTACATGACTTCAGTGCTGAGGAAAACCTGAAGGTGTATATGCATCTTGTTCTTTAGTTGTACTTCAAAGAAGGATTTACATTTACATTTGAGGCATTTAGCAGACGCTTTTATCCAAAGCGACTTACAATTGGGGGTTAGGTGCCTTGCTCAAGGGCACTTCAGTCATGACCTGCCCGGGGATTGAACCGGCGACCTTCAGGTCACCAGCTCAAATGTAAATGTAAATGTAGATGGTGTTGGTCTATAAATGCCTGCAAGATTGTAGATTTGTGGAACGTACAGTGCAGTGAAGGTCTTGTTTGATGTGTGGAAATGGGATGTTAATGATTAGCTAAAATGAGTGATTGTAATTGGGCAGGAAGGAAGTAGCTGGATTTGCAGGTGTATGGAAATGTATAGTCATCCGGGTCTACCACCAGTGGTACAAATCACATTCTACAGGAAATTCTCCTCAGAATTGTGACTGAAAGACCAAACTGATGGACAGGAACTGCTGGTGCATTTCACGGCTTGAAGACAAGAATTGCTTCTAGAAGTCAATGCAGGTCCTTTACAACCAATTTCTGAAAGAACTGTCCACAGAGAACTGCAGACCATTAACCTAATGGAGCAGAGTGGAGCAAGAGGTCTTCAGCCTGATGTGCTGTCGACCACAATTCTGAGAATTTCCTCTAGACTGGGATGTTTATCAACACTAGTAGACCCATATGACCATACGCTTCTGTACACCTGCAAACTCTGCTACTTCCTTCACACTATAGCTTTTTTGGCATCCAAATAGTTACTCCTTTTAGCCAGTCATTAGCATCTGCTTTGTGGCCCATTTTCCTCTCAACGAATGAGACATTCACTGCACTGTACCACCTCTTCTCAATATACGAGTCCCTTCACACACCCCGCAGGTATTTATAGCCTGATTATTCTTGTGCACCCCATCTGCAGGAGCCTAAACTTACTACCACCTAAAACACACAAAGTGACTCATTTTTTGTCATGGGAACTTTTTTTTTTTTTTTTTTCATTTTACTTATATATTTTTACATTGATATGTCAAATCCATTTGCATGGAGTACAGGTTAGAGCACAGCATTATAAAAATGTTAGGTTTGTTCCAAAGTGAGCCGTAGACAGATTAGCCCTGTGCCAAAACCAGCCAGAGTCTTGATGTGACATGCTTCATCCAAGACTGAGAGAGACTTGTTAGTGCCATGTGAAAACCTCTCTACTTCCTGTGCCTGCTGTATTGATGACCACTTTTCTGTACCAGGGATCTTTAATATGATGCTATAATGGCAGATTTCTAGCACTTTTCATTGTTGAGTTTGTGATAGCAAAGATGTAAGCAATGGCTTTGCACAACCACTTTGTGAATGCTAGAGAAATGTATCTGCGTTTTGACCTTTACCACTAGTGTCACTTTTTTCACTGTAGAAACTTTTTATATGAAAACTTAATAAAAATTGCTTACAATTTGCCTTTGCATTGTCTCATTTTAGTTACAACAGAAGTTTTAAGCAGTGTGACGACCCCTGGGCCCCCTTCATGTATCAGCCCGTCAGTGCACGGACAGTGCTGGTCCTGATTGGGCCCCGTAGATAATTTGGTGCACCTGTAGAGCTGTATGAGGTGTATAGGTGGTGTCTCTCCCTCCCAAAGGATGCTCTCTACTTTGTTCTATTTTTGTTCACACATTCATCTTACTGACACAGATTCATCCACTCAAACCATCATTTCATACACCCTAGACACTTTGATTTATTTGTTTTTCTTATTTTTTAAGTTAATAAAAATGTTTTGTTAAATCTATCACCTCATGTCGTTTCCCTGTTTTATGTTATGGCTTGTGAAGGATCTCAGGCCATAGAAAGTGGGGCAGAAACCTTGGGCAGTAAGTGTTTACTGTATATGCACAAAAATGATACTATTATTACAATAAATACCAGAAATAATAGTAAATAAGTTATACGTGCTAATGAGCTATGTAATGTGTATTATGTCATCCAATTCCTACTTTGATTAATTAATACTACATATTAAATCAAGTGTGCTACTAATTAATAAATCCAAGCAAAGGCTGAGGAGCATCAAGGAGAACATCACTAGCTACAAGATGTTACCATTTACTGTATATATTTTTAATGAGTCTAATTACAAATGGTGTTTTAAGCTTACGTTTATTGTCAAGATAACAGGTTATCTTAGGTTAGCATCATAGCTGCATAACCTCTGTGTTCACATATAAAACTAATTTCAGACATTTATTTAATGTTTCTTTACTGATTTTCCAGTAAATGTGTCCTCTTAATAAATAAAAGTGTACAAATGTCACATTTTTCATTCACACTCATTATTGTGGTAAAAAAGCAGCTATTATTACAAATTAGTGAAGAGTAGGTCCTCATTAAATGGTAATAGTCTGCAAACAAAATTGAGTATCTGTACGAAGTTGGATTTTTTTAAAAGACATTTCAAATATCCATGGAAGACCATGTCCGTTACTTAAAAAAATCTGGCACTGGATAATAAATGAACTGTTATGTCACTACGTTGAGGTGCCTTTGAGAAGTCAAATCCTTGTTATATATATATATACCAGTGGCAGATGCTGGTCTTTCAAGGAGGGGAAGCTCAATTTCGGGCTACATCATAAAATGTGTCGGTTTATTTATACGTAAATTCTACCCTCCATTCCTTTTCAAGAAAATGATCTGTGACCCTGTCGTACCAACAAGGCGTCTTTTCCAGGGACTTGACTAGTGTCCTCTCAATGGCCAGCAGAGCTAGGCTGCTTAAACGGCCTTGGCCCATGGTGTTGCGGGTGTAAGACTTGAGCCGCTTTAAACAGGATAAGCTCTTTACACCTGCTAGCTCGCTGTGGTGAAGTGTGAACACTAGTGTGAAGTGTGCCAGCTTGTGAGTGCTTTGTGACGGTGGAGAGGCTCAGCAGCACACGCTGGCCAGAAACTTTGATAGAAGTCAGAAGGAGTGATAGAAGTCAGTCTCCAAGCAGCTACAAAAAAAAAAACACCAGAAATAGAAGCTCGATTTGTCGCTAGTTGTTTTTAACAAAGAAAATGCCGCTAAGATGATTAGGAAAGTCTTCGGTTCAACTCAGAACAGAATGAAAATTTAAAAAAATGCTCCCATGGATGTTTACACCAAAAGATTGCTGATTCGCTCATTTAGCTGTCAATCAAAAAGGGATTCAGCTTCAGACAGATCATCCAATCATCATGCAGAAGCTGAGCGTCCGGGCCAGCCGAGGCCAGCCCACTGCCCCATAGACCCCCAAAGACGCTGAGCGTCCGATGGGCGGGACAAAGCCCAGCATTTATCCAATGACTCATCTCGTTTCGCTGCACGCTTTGCTTTGCCATTGAACTCTGTGGACGCTGGGCGTCCACCCTGTTTAAAGCACTGTGAACCTGCAGGAACGAATGAGAGGAAAGCCGCGTCGTTACCAGTGATAAGAAGCTGATTCTGAACAAAGGTTGAGTGCGTTGTAGCGCATATTTAGTCAATGACATGTACACACAACAGTATATTATTGATCACTTATTTTTTGACATTTTAGGGGAAGCTGAGCTTCATTTGCAGTCTTAGAGCAATCGCCTCTGATATACATACATACATACATATATACAGTTTATATATTTAGGGTGACCAGACGTCCTCTTTTTGAGACTTAAAAAACACGTCCGGGTGGAATTTCACGAACGTCAGGGATTTTGTTTTACTCGAGAAGCGTTTCGTTCACAAACTAGTCTCACCGCGGTCACGCCATCATCTGCACTTCATGAAAACAAAGTCGCGCTATCTACACTAAGATTTGTAGTGCGCGTCTACAGCCTGTATTACGGTAGTCAGTTAAAGAGCGCAGCAGAGCCTGCTCGCGTTTTTAAAGCAGTTATACAAACACTAAAAGAAACGTATTTACAGCTTAATAAACATGATTTACGTATGATTGAATCTTGAAGAACAATATGTCCTTCATCAATATTATAAGTGTCATGTTTACTGTAAGAATTTGGGGTAATGTAAAATCAATCAAAATGTCAATTTGTTTGTATTTTGACAATATTTTGAAAGGCTATAAAATGCACTAATCAAATTATCATATAACACCAGTATATTCTTAAAGAACATGCTTTTAACAGTTTATTATTTTTAATAATATTTAATGTAGTAATATTTAATTTTCTAATTTTATTTTATCATAATAAACCTCATAGTTATTAATACAGTAGTATATTATTAATAGTAACTAGTAATTGTTACAAAAATATAGATCATAATTGTCAATATTTATTAATAATTAATAATTAATAATAATAATAATAATAATAATAATAATAATAATAATAATAATACAATTTATGTTCAAGGAAAAAAAAAACCCTGCTGAGGTGTCCTCTTTTTCTTCATCTCAGATCTGGTCACCCTAATATATTCCCTTTATGTGAATGCTGTCAGAACAAAATGGATCTCCAAAATGGTGCCTTTACAGATGAAGCCAAACATCTTCTCAATCTTTAATGGAAGTCAATTCAAAATGATTAAATTTCAAGTCATTTTGAAGCATTTCTAGTTGTCAAGTGGTCCTGAAGTGTTCACATAATACAAAGTTTGTATAGCACTTTCAAATAATACATGTTAATGCTGTTATATACTTTGTGTTTATAATTTGGATATTATCATCAGAATTCATTTTAAAAAGTATGGACAGAACTGCTCATAAATGTGTCAAAGAGGTATTTAAGTAAATTTTTGTGATACAAACCGGATTCCAAAAAAGTTGGGACGCTATACAAATTGTGAATAAAAACTGAATGCAATTATGTGGAGATGGCAAATGTCAATATT
>BRDA01037808.1:3903-14347 GCA_036984385.1 Crenuchus spilurus | reverse complement strand
TTGCAATTATATTTCTGTATGTGATAAAAACATCTGACAAACACACATAAAAACCAGAGGGCAGCAGATCATGTTAAAATATAATATTTGTGTCAGTCTCAAAACTTCTGGCCATGACTGTACAGCCAAATGCATCTTCAGGAAGAGTAAAGAACAGAGCTGTTGTGTTTAAATTCATTACGGCTGTCTCTCTCTGTGGCCATTAAAGCAATAAGCCACAAGAGACCATGTGTGACTGATTATATCAAGGGGGAAGGGTGTTGTTTTTAATTTTATTGTGGTGTTTTTAGTGTTTATGGTACAATGAAATGCAGAGTAACTAAAATTTTCTTCCCCATGATAAAATCACAGTAGCACACCATATTGAGTCGCTTCTTGTTTATATAAAATGGCAGTCAACATAAAACTATGATAAAACATACGAATGTTCAATTCATAAATTGAATTTTCTTAAATATTTCACAATAAACTATTCTTCCACCACACAATGTAGTCAGTAAACAGTTAACACGTTTGCAAGGCACATATGAGGACGATATAAATGTACATCTAATTTTACATTTTTTTTTGTTTTTAATTAAAAAATAGATAATTACAATTTATTGAAAGTTTTTTTATTGTGCTTTTATGTCTGCTGAGATGCTAAAAATGTTCAACATTCCACAAATATTTTAAATTTACAGTTTAGTAATTGTTTTTGCTAAAAACACATTGTGCCCATTTAATTTAGGCAATGGTGGAAAAGGTGGCAAACAAACACTTCAGAAAAACCGTGCTTTCATTTTGTTTGGTTTTAGTCAAAAATGTTAATATGCAGTGAATCCCTAGATATCACCCTACCAGTTTTAACCCTCTATAGATGGTAACATATGTCTCCTAATGCAGTAGTCCTCAATCTTGGTTCTGGAGTTTTGCTCTTGACATTTTAGAGATACCTCTGTTCCAAACACACCTAATCCATCAAATGAGCTAATTAGCCCTGAGATGAACTGGGTGTGTGTTAGAGCAGCTAGAAAAAAACAAATGATCCACAGAATTCAGCACAGGCTTAGCTTCTGTTGTCTCATACATTTAACAGTTTTAACTTTTTCATTATTTGGATACATGAAGTATCAAAGACATGTTTATCCTTTGTACTCTTCCCAACTTATAGACCATCCCCACCAAATAAATTGAACTTGAAGTTGTTAGGTAGTCACACATTTTATAGTATATTCATGGAGATGCAATAAACTTTTTCCATTTAAGGCTTTTAGCCATACATTTATCTTCTCTCTGTGTGGATCACACAGAGGCTTTTAATGCTGCTCCTGGAGCTGTTTTTCGAATCATCTCCAGGTGTGTTAAAAGTCAACAGCTCCAGGCTCAGGAGAGAGGCCAGACAATAGCTCAGGCCTCCTCACTGTCACACTACCACCCAACAAACTGTGAAATAAGACAACATAATTAGGTTCTTTTAGGACTACCCATTTCAGAAATCCTTAAATAAAACAAGCTGTTCCCTTTATTAGACAATATATGCTACCCACCTGCACCCCTGTTAGTTCAAGTTCAAATTGAAGAGGTATTCGTCATTTCAGCTATATACAATACAGTACATAACTAGAAAAGGAAAGTTCATGAACAAACTTTGAAATTCGCTTGAAAAACGTTTTATAATAACGTTGACTAAATTTTATAAACAGCTACAAAATTGTCAAGTTAAATGTAATAAAGTAATGGACTAAATCTTTGGCTACCTTAAGTCAAACTTAATTTCAGTGTTAAATATGTAAAACATAATGGTTCCTAAAATAGGAAAAAGTGCACTAATGTTGAAAATAATTCATAAGATGTTAGAAAGCTTTAAAAGTAAATTGACTCAATTATAGTTACCACAGTATTTCAGGTGGTAGCTAAGGTGTTGCTAGTATGCTGATATGTTATTTCAGGTGGTTGGTAAGGTGTTGCTAGGTAGTTACTATGGTATTTCAGGTGGCTGCTAAGGTGTTTCTAGGTGGTTGCTATGGTATTTAAGGTGGTTGCTAAGGAGTTGCTATGGTATCCAAGGTGGTTGCTAAGGTGTTGCTGGGTGGTTGCTATGGTTGTTTAGGTGGTTGCTAAGGTGTTGCTAGGTGGTTGTTATGCTATTTTAGAATCAGAAACTCTTTAGCTGAGTCCAGGGAGGGGAAGATAATCTCTACAGCAACCACATCTCCTGGGGTGTTTACGGTACCGCAGCAAGGTCAGCTGCGATAAGATGGGAGCCGAATGAAAATCAGACATAATGACTCCGAGCAGCCGCTGAATTTAGTACGATCACTCTACAGTCAGTTTGGTCTCCAATAAATTCCAACTCAGCAGAACCACAATCCTCACCAGATAGTATCCACACTCGTGTTCATCACAGTCAATGTCAGTTCTGCCCACTCTCAAATCAAATCAAAGTTGGGCGCATCATAGGGCACGGACAAGCAAACTTAATTTTTGCTTAACTTAATTTCTTGGTGAACGATGATCTTGCCTTAAGCCAATCAGCAGAATCCCGTACCAGTGTTCCAAAAAGTTTGTCCTCTTTCCACCCTCATGGAGAATGCCACTAGACACCCGACCACTTCTCCCTTCCATCGCGTATCTAGTTGCAAACATTCCATCAGAACAGACAGGTTCTCCCTAACCCAGAGATTATGACAATAGCATTCTGAGACCACTTAATACAAACCATAATGTTTCTTTTGAAGAGAAGCTGAAGAGAGTCTCTAGAGCATGAAAAACGAATAGGAGCCAAAGCAGGGAGATAAGGGAGAGGGAGAAAATGAATCCACCTTCCAAGAGAGGCAAAGAAGAAGGACATACAAGGAATTTGACGGTGAGAGAACAACCACGTGTTGCATGTAACAAGTACAATACACATAAGTAAAAAGTTACATTACTAAAGAGTGATAAGTTGCGAGAGCTAGGAGGAATATAAACAGAAAGGCAAAATCTTATATACACTCACTATAATAACAAAAAGTGCAGATGATACCTATTAACAGAAATGTGTACTGTTGTACAAGTAGTGCAAGAATTGTTTATTTTGTTTTATTTTTGGTGATTAGTTCGGTTCCAATTTCAGTTTAGTGGGATTTAGAGTTCAGTTCAGTAGTAGATTGTGGACTAGAGTGTGAGGTGTCCACTGTTGTTGAGGAACACTACAGCTCTGGGGAAGAAGCTGTTAGCATGCCGTGTTGTGCTGGTTTTGATGGTCCTGAATCTTCTGCCAGAGGGGAGTGTCTGAAAGAGGTGTTGTCCAGGATGTGAGGGGTCAGTCATGATTTTGCCAGCCCACTTCCTCACCCTGCTGGTGTAGGTCTCCTGAAGTGTTGGCAGATTGTACCCGATGATCTTTTCTGCTGTCCTGATGATACCCTGGAGTTTGGCTCATTCTTGTGAGGTGGAGGAACCAAACCAGATGGTGATGGATGAGGTGAGGACAGACTCTATGATGAATGAATAAATTATTGTTACACTTATATAGCGCCTTTCTCAAAACCAAGGACGCTTTACAATCAACACAATCCATTTACACACACTCAGTCACACACACCGGCGAGAAGCGGCAGCCAATTGCGCACAGCATGATCTATGATCGCTGTGTAGAACTAGATCATCAGGATGTGTGGCAGATGGAATTTCTTGAGCTGTCTCAAGGAGAACATCCTTTGCTGGGCTTTTTTAGTGATGGAGACTGTGTTCTCCCACTTTAGGTCACTGGATATGGTGGTGGACAGGAACTTGAGTGACTCCACAGTGGAGACTGCAGAGCCATTGATGAAGAGGGGTGGTAGAGGAGGTGGGTTGCGTCGGAAGTCTATCACCCTCTCTACAGTCTTTCCTGTGTTAAGCAGCAGGTGATTTTTACTGGACCAGGAGACCAGCTGCTCAACTTCTTTCCTGTAGGCAGATTCATCCCCATTGGTTATGAGGCCCACAAGAGTGGAGTCATCTGCAAATTTCAGGATCTTTACAGCTGGATCCTCAGAGACACTTTCGTTGGTGTAGAGGCTGAAGTGAAGAGGTGATAGAACACAGCCTTGTGGGACTCCAGTCTTGAAGTGTGTTTACCCAGCCACGCTTGCTGTCTCCTGTCTGTCAGGAAGTCCACAATCCATTGACGCATGGAGTCCAATGCTGGGAGTTTGGTTGAGAGAATCTGGGGGACAACACTGTTAAAGCTAAAGTCCACAAACAGAACTCTAGCAAAGGTTCCAGGAGTGTCAAGGTGCTGTAGGATGAGGTCTAGGGTCAAGTTGACCACAACATCAACAGACCTGTTTGCTCTGTAAGCAAACTGAAGGAAATCCATATGATGGTTGATTTGTCTGTAATGAACTTCAGGTTTCAGGATTAGGACCAGACGTTCAAAGATTTTCATGACTACAGAAGTCAGGGCGACTGGCCTGTAGTTATTAAGTCCAGTGATGGTTGATTTCTTGGGAACTGGGATGATTGTGGAGGACTTGAAGAATGCTGAAAAAAAAACAGGGCAGAATTCCAGTGATTTATTGAAGATACCATAAAAGATGGGTGCTAGCTGGTCACAGCAGTGTTTCAGGGTGGATGGAGAGACTGAGTCAGGTCCCTGTGACTTCCTCACCTTCTGTCTGCTGAACACCCTACAAATGTCCTGCATGCTGATGGAGAGGTCAGAGGGGTGAGGTGTCAATAGTGTGGGAGGAGGGTGGTTGGTGGGGGAGGAGGTTGTTGATGTGAGTGAGACAGACTGCATATTTTCTGTTTTGCATTCAAATCTGCAGTAGAACTTGTTCAGGTTGTTGGTGAGCTGTTGGTGATCAAGGAGGAAGGGGGTCTTTCTCACCTTGTATTCAGTGAGGAGCTGAAAACAATGCCAGGCTGATGATGGGTCATTGGCGTTGATGTGGCTGTTCAGCTGCTCTGAGTACTTTTTTTTGCAGCTTTAATCCCTTTCTGCAGCCTGTACTTAGCCTCCTTATACACAGTCCTGTTACCACTCCTGAACGCTGCCTCCTTTTCCATACGAAGCTGCTTGAGTTCTGCTGAAAACCAAGGTTTATTGTTACTGTATCTGACATGTGATTTGGTCGAAATACAGTTGTCCTCACAGAAACTAATGTATGACGTCACAGTGTCTGTGTACTCATCCAGCCCGTTTGTCGCCTCCCCAAACACAGCCCAGTTTGTGGATTCAAAGCAGCTCTCTAGCTGCTCAATGTCTCCACTGGTCCACCTCTTCACTGTTGTGATGACCGGCTTCTTGGTTTTGAGTTTCTGTCGGTACCTCGGTATGAGGTGAACAAGGCTGTAATCAGAGAGGCCGAGGGCAGCGCGTGATAGGCATCTTTGATGACGTTAAGAACATTCCGCCATTCATTTTCTATGGGGAGAATTCATATAAGAATTTTACAAAATCCGTAATTCCGATTTAGATGAAACGTGAAATCCTAAATCGACTAAATCCATATCCGATCTATGAATTTCCAAAACTCTGTGTTTCTACCTCAAAAATTGTGACTTTTACAGGTGTGGAACAAAAGTTTAGAGACACATTTTGCTGGATTCCAATGGGACCAAAAACCGGTGTTTGAAAGATGATTTTCCAAAATCCGTAACATGGATTGCTCCAAAAAGCACAAGCAACGCGATCGGGTATAAGTCTGATGATGGCGATGAGTTTGGGTTGTAAATCAATCAAAAGCTCTAGGAGGAGTAGCTGATTATATTTTGAGTATAGAATAATAAGGATAACTAGAAAGGGAAAGTCCGTGAACAAACTTTGAAATTGGCTTGAAAAAGCCAGCTAATTACATTATAATGTTAATCTTTCAATAACTCCTGATTAAAATTTATGACTTAATTGGAATAAGACAAAACAATAACATTCAAATTAAAAAAATAAATAAACCAAAAAAATTAAAATGAAAAAATAAATGAAGACCAAGAAATGAGTTGTTAAAGGTCATTGCTTTAAATAAAAAATAGGAATTAGGAATAGGCTTTGAAGTTAATAAAAATTTGCTAAAGTGGATAGAGAAATTTATAGAATATTATTTAATGTTGATGTTGCCTAATGACTGTGAAGTGGGCTAAAACTGTATGACTACAGTTGTAAAGATTTAGCAAACTGGTTGCTATGGTGTTGCTAGGTGGTTTCTATGGTATTTCAGGTGGTTGCTAAGGTGTTGCTAATGTATTCATGGTGGTTGCTAAGGTGTTGCTAAGTGGTAGCAATGTTAATTCAGGTGGTTGCTATGGCACCCAAGGCGGTTGCTAAGACACCCAAGGCGGTTGCTATAGCACCCAAGGCGGTTGCTATGGCACCCAAGGCAGTTGCTATGGCACCCAAGGTGGTTGCTAAGGCTCCCAAGGCAGTTGCTATGGCCCAAAAGGTGGTTGTTATGGCACCCAATGCGGTTGCTAAGGCACCCAAAGCCATCACTATGGCACCCAAGGCGGTTGCTATGGCACCCAAGGCTGTTATGACACCCAAGGCCGTTGCTAGGGCACCCAAGACCATTGCTCTGGCACCCAAGGCCTTTGCTAAGGTGTGGCTAAGTGGTTGCTATGGTGTTCCTAGGTGGTTGCTATGGTATCTGAGGTGGTTGCTAAGGTATCCAAGGTGGTTGCTAAGGTGTTGCGAGTTGGTTGCTAGCTGGTTGCTAAAGTGTTGCTAAGGTGTTGCGAAGTTGTGTGAAGTTTGGGTGGAGTAATGTAAAGTTTGGGTGGTGTGGCTTGTGTATGTTGTGAGGGTCTGGTGATGATGAATTTGGATGGTGTGATTTGCCTGTGGTTTTGATTGCAAGTTGGGTGAAGTTTGAGTGTGTTTGAATTATGTATGGTTCTAAGTGTGGGTTCTCTGAAGTATTGGGTGGAGTAATGTGTGGGTGGTGTAAAGTTTCGGTGGTGTGGCTTTTTTATGGTGTGAGGGGTTGGTGCTGTTGAGTTTGGATTGTGTGAAGTTTGAGTGCTTTGAATGGTTCCAAGTGTGGGTTCTCTGTAGTTTGGGTGGTGTGATGTGTGAGTAGTATAAAGTTTGAGTGATGTTGCTTGTGTGAGGGGTTTGTGCTATGGAGTTTGAATAGATTGATTTGCTTGTGGTTTTGACTATTGGTTGTGTGAAGTTTGATTCGTTTGAAATATGGATGGTTCTAAGTAGAGATGGAACGATCGTTCGGCTATGTATCGGTATCGGCCGATTTTTAATCAAAATATGTGATCGGCCGATATCTTTTGAAATTTAGCCGATCTAAAGATTTCTGTATTTCCAGCTAGTGTTTCATCAAGGAAGAGGAGCCCTCCGCGAACCACATCCTGTCATGTCCATGCAATTCCTAGCTGAACCACTAGAGGGAAATGCATACCCTTTTTTCGACAAACAGACTAAAACAGAAGGAGTCGCGAGTGGCTAAAGAACCTGCTTACTGTGTTCAGCTGCATGTGCGGCTATACAGAATGTCGTCAGTCTGGCAGTTTTTTTACCTTGTGTGAAAAAGACATATCCAAGGCAATTTGTTAAATTTGTAAAGTCAACGTCCCTCGAGGAGGAACCAAGACAAAGACATTTAATACTACTAATCTGATACGACATGAGTACACCTCGCGACTGAATACAGTGAGTATCAGCAAACAGCAGAGCTAGCACGGCTAACTAGCTTACTGTTTTTCGTTAATAATAATAATAAAAATAATAATAATAATTCAAGATCTACATTGAATGGTTGCAGCTTTCATTTTAAAACAAGGGTCTATGATTAATAGGTGCACTTTGACAATTTTTTTTTTTTGTTTGATAATCATTAATGCAGGTTTAAGGATTAGAATTGCAGTATTGTCTGTATCTGTATAATTTACAGGTTAAAGGTTTAATGCTTTTAGTACTGACCTTTTAATTTACTTTAATTTAAATTTGATTTTAAAATAATTATACACTTAATGTTTGCAGTTTTTTCGTTGTAAAATAACCACGGATCTGCATTTAATGGCTGAAATTTTGCCTGTATTTATTTCATTTACTGTATTTTTCGTTTTAAATTTATAAATAATCTAAATTTAATGACTGCAATATTGGCTGTATTTGTATGATTTAGGTCATTTACTGCTAATGTTTTTATAGATGTGATGTTCACATGAGTTTGTTATTAACGGCAATAAACAGTTTCGACCATATTTCGTGTTGCTTGTGCCAACAACTGCTCCTAGATTTGCATGGCATATAGCCCCGCCCTCGATGGGTATCGGCTATCGGCCGATCGCGCTGAAAAGGGATCGGAAATCTAAATCGGCCTCAAAAACGCCAATCGGTCCATCTCTAGTTCTAAGTGTGGGTTCTCTGAAGTTTGGTGGTGTGATGGTGTAAAGTTTGAGTTGTGTGACTTGTGCAAGTTAGGGTAGCGTAGGGTGGATGTGGTGGGTCCTTTTATTGGTTTGGTGCTTCTGCTCTATTGAAAATACTATGAAAAATTTTGAATGGGACCCTATGGGAAAAAAGTTCACCTTGGTGGAACCCTGACGGAACCCTGATGGTCTGACTGCTTAGAAAAGCTCAAGCAACTTAATTGGCTATACAGCGTTGGCACTGGCTAATGAAACCTGTTATTGTGGCTAAGGGGCTTAAAACTTTCTTAGCCACATAAGGATTTGACTAGCCACAGATTTAACAGCTACCTTTGGCGAAGACAGTTAGCCACAGTAGCCACGCTTTAGCCACAGTTAGCCAATTTTAGCCACAGGCACTTACATGTACATGTACATCAAATCAGAAATCCATTGGTGTAATGGATTTCTGATCATATGTACAGATATTTATAGATATTTACTCTCTGTAGGGCAAATAAGAGTGATAAAAATGGAAAATATAGAGGAAAAATTGAATTCAAAATTTTCCAATGTGTACAGCTTTTTGTCGACTTGTTTATTTATTCCAGAGAGTCTCTCACAAGCCTGGGAATAACTGTGTATGACTATGGTGACTCTGACCATGACTCTGACCATGCGCAAAACTTCTCAACCAATCAGCATTTAGAGACCCACCTATCTCATTAATTATTTTGCAGTTATTTTCCTGACGATGTTGCTTCGGGCTATTTCGGGTGTTTACGGAGCAGCAGATAAACTCAAGATGGTGGACAGCTCGCAGAGTATTGCCTAGTGATGGGTAGATGAGGCGTCATGAAGCGTTTCGACACATAGCAAAACTGTATTGATACTGTGGACGTTAAAAATCCCTACAGGCAACCTAGTTGACAGACTGATTTGATGACCTAGTCTATACAATAATAATATTTAAGTCATTGTATTTTATTGTATATTATATATTGTATTAATCATAATAATAATAATAATAATGCATTTTATTTATAAGCGCCTTTTACAACACTCAAGGACAGTTTACAAAAATAATTAGCAAAACATACAGAAGAACACAAAACATACTAAATGAACACAAAACATACAAGAAACAATACAGTGGATATCACAGAGAATAGGCTATTTTGAAAATGTGAGTTTTAAGTCTAGTTTTAAAAAGAGGAAGAGAATCTATGTTACGGATGTCTGGTGGGAGGGCTTTGGTGGGAGAGTTTGGGAGCAGAGCGACTGAAAGCAGATGAAACAACAACAAAATTAAAACAAATACTTTATTTTCCGATGTAAGATCAAAATGGTCCCACACGGCGGAAACCTTTCTTTTGCCTTGAGGCTGTTCCATAGTTTTGGATGAATAACACATTGTACCGCAAAAGATCAGGGATTCTTTTGGCAGATGCATCCGGTTGACAGATGCGCTTCCTTATAAACACTGGACTAGTGCTCTGTTACCTGCCCTGATAGAGTACATCAATTTTGGTGGCTGTTGGGGGACAAACTCTGTGGCTTGAGTGTATGTGAAAATGAAAGGAAGTCAATGGGAGGAACGAGGGATAAAAAGATGACAAAAAGAAGAATGCGGAAAATCACACATCCGATCAAAATTCTGTATACATGCCCGGATCACCCAATCGGACTGAACAATCTGGAGTTAGAATGGTGTCGATATCTCGAAAACTGTGCGACAACAAGCGGGACAAAATCCGGCAGAAAAAGAAGTATATAAATTGGATAACAGTATAATATATAACATAATACCAACATCAGTATATTGGATTTTTCAAGCCAATTTGATGATAATAAGAATACCAACTAGAAAAGTGCATTCCCTGAAGGAAACGCGGGATGTTGCGCATTGCTAACATGGCCCACAAGCTAAGGTATTCCAGTTGGTTTGTAAGGTGATGCTGTGGTATCTGTAGTAGACGGCCTAAAACAGGGCGAACAACAGCGTGTCAAAAGCTCTATAGCTGTGGTAAGATTGAGGTCTAACAAGTCAGGCTAACCCACTAGGCCCGTACATATGTCTTAAAACTAGCCTACACACTAAAAGGCGTAAGAAGAAAAACAGTAGAAAAAT
>BRDA01037806.1:0-17683 GCA_036984385.1 Crenuchus spilurus | reverse complement strand
GACGTCTGTTGAGTGTTGTAAGAAGAAGGGGGGATGCTACACAGTGGTAAAAATGGCCTTGTCCCAACTTTTTTGGGATTTGTTGACGCCATGAAGTTTTGAAGCAACATATTTTTCCCTTAAAATTATACATTCTCTCAGTTTCAACTTTTGATCTGTGATTTGTGTTCTATTCTCAATAAAAAATTAGATGTTGGCACCTCCACATCATATCATTCAGTTTTTATTCACAATTTGTTTAGTGTCCCAACTTTTTTGGAATCCGGTTTGTATATATATATATATATATATATATATATATATATATATATATATATATATATATATTTCTGTTGATAGTTGACTATTGTTATGTAAGAAATGTATGGAGGTTATTACATTGATACATTGATTAATTTCATTGTTCTTATTTTCTTATTATTTATTTTTCTTATTATCTGCTTGCTGCTAACAGGAGTTCAAATTGAGAAAGTGAATGTTAATGGACATGGCATCTTCTGCATGTCCAGCAGGTTGGTCAGTGTGTGTAAATGTCCAGTCCAGAAACATGGCAGCTTTGGCTGGAGCAGAAGAGTTTTGGAAAATGCTGCTATCGTTCTGGGTGAGCGCCGTTTGGCTAAACGATTCACCATCCACTAATAAATGGTCATGTCAATGCTTTGCATGTCCTCTCCAGATGTACAGTCATGTGGTCTCAGGGCAGATTTGAAGTTCTGAGGTGGCCCTAGTGCCACTGAGGTTTTTGGCCACTTTGGTTCTTGGGCAATGAGATGCATACAGAAACTTGAATGGTGGCTCTGAGGCCATCCCTTTGGGTAAATTGCCCCTGAGATTGGGCGCCATTGGCTGTAGGGCAGCCCAGTGGGTGTTTAGTCACTGAGTGTCGGCCATGTTGGCTCTGAGGCAGCCCTGTGGGTATGGGCTCCTGGGAGTTGGCCATGTTGGCTCCAAAGCGAGTTGTTTCAGGCCAGCTGCAGTGATTGCCCTGTTGCTGGGAGCAGCCTGGGGGAATTATTAATATGGCAGGCCACAGATGACCAAGCCTGTAGAAATAGCCGTCTGGAGGTCTGGACAGGAATTTCTCTCTCTCTCTCTCTCTCTCTCTCTCTCTCTCTTTCTCTCTCTCTCTCTCTATCACACACACACACACACACACACACACACAAACATTCACTGGCCTACAGTCTACAAGGTTCTGTATAAGCTTCAGAGCAAAAGCTTATTTATTTCTCACAGGTCTCAGACAGCCCTTATGAATCCTCAGCAAGAGAGAAAGTCATAGTTATGAGAGAGTACAAGTTTAGAAACAAATAATTTCTCACTTCCCGTAGCTGAGAAAATAACAAACACCCCTTCATACACTACCAAAAAGCAAATCTCCCCTCAGTAAACCAGTCTCTGTAAGGCCGCTCTCTGTTTATCTCTCTTTCTCATTCACTGACACCTCATAATTCATGCCATACCTGTTTCAGACATTTGATTAAAGGAAACTGTCTTTGCTCAGGATCAGAAGACATGCATATGATAAAGAGTTCTTCAGTGAAATGCAAAAGCCTTCTGGGGAGAAAGAGAGAGAGAGATAGATCGAGAGAGAGAGAGAGAGAGAGAGAGAGAGAGAGAGAGAGATGCTCATGTCAAAGATCTACCTGATGTAGAGAACAAAGTACCACTTACAGCTACAGGGACACTTGGATGAAAATACTTCAGCATATGCCCACAAGTAAGTCAGACTTGACCCATGGTAGATGATTGACAAATCCAAAAAGACTGCTAAGATCAACAATACATTACTAACATAGATGTAGACAGATATATACAGAGTAAATCATCCAATGTTAAATCAACACTATTAGAGTTAAATTAACACTGAGAGTGTTACATTTTGACACACTCAGTGTTAATTTAACTCTAATAGTGTTGATTTAACACTGGCAGATTTACTGTGTAGTATTGCATTTGAGTACATTCAAGTAATTAACATTAAACTTTATTTCTATTTTCTCATTTTTCAGTTTCTAACATAATTTTAAAATGTCTGTTGCTCTTTACATTGTGTGTAAATGTCTTGATAACTGCACCAAATCATTAAAACATCTGGTTACACTGATTTACAATTAAATGCAATGTAAGTTTTTTTTTCCTCCTGTAAAAAAATGTGGTTTTGTAAACTAGCTCTTCATATATCTTGTAGCCATATATTTGTTATATCACATCTTAATCTCAACACCAAACCTAATCCTAACTCTAATCTTAATTTGCAAGGCTCTTCTAAGATCATATTTATTTCTCACAGGTCCCAGATAGTGCTTATGAATCCTCAGCAAGAGAGAAACCATAGAGTTATGAGAAAGTACACGTTTACAAACAGATAATTTCTCACTTCCCGCAGCAGTGGAAATAACAAATGGCTCTACAATAAATAGCAAATCTTGCCTCAGCCAAGCAGTCTCGGTAAGGCCCCTCTCTCTAACACACTATCTCTTCCTCATTCACTAACACAATCCCAAAAACCCAATCCTCACCATCAACCTGGCCCTAATCCTAACCATAAATCTAAACCCAAAACCCAATCCTAACCATCAACCTGGCCCTAATCCTAACCATAAATCTAAACCCAAAACTCAATCCTAACCATCAACCTGGCCCTAATCCTAACCCTAAATCTAAACCCAAAACCCAATCCTAACCGTCAACCTGGCCGTAATACCAACCCTAAATCTAAACCCAAAACCCAATCCTAACCATCAACCTGGCCCTAATACTAACCCTAAATCTAAACCCAAAATCTAATCCTAACCATCAACCTGGCCCTAATGATAACCCTAAATCTAAACCCAAAACCCAATCCTAACCGTCAATCTGGCCGTAATACCAACCCTAAATCTAAACCCAAAACCCAATCCTAACCATCAACCTGGCCCTAATACTAACCCTAAATCTAAACCCAAAACCCAATCCTAACCATCAACCTGGCCCTAATACTAACCCTAAATCTAAACCCAAAATCTAATCCTAACCATCAACCTGGCCCTAATGATAACCCTAAATCTAAACCCAAAACCTAATCCTAACCATCAACCTGGCCCTAATCTAGGGTGACCAGACATCCTCTTTTACCCGGACATGTCCTCTTTTTGAGACTTAAAAAGAACGTCCAGGCGGAATTTCACATATTTGTTGTACTCGAGAAGCGTTTTGTTCACAAACTAGTCTCGCTTCCCCCTATTCCGTTTGGTTTGCTTGAGTGAGATGTTAGCTGAATTAAATAGAGACCCAGCTGAAATACAAGCCGGTTTCCCTTTAGGCTGCCACAAGATCATGATTGGCTTTGCCATTTCTTGCTAACATGTGATTGGCTGTCGCCGCTGTCATTCCCTCAAATGGAGTCTGGACTGCAATTTGGCCAGCAGTCCGTTTTCACCTGTAAGTTGTTAACGTGTTGAGCATTTGTTCTGCCTGTGTCACGTCAGCTAGACGTATTTTAATATCAGAGGTTTTATATTAAAATTCATTAATATTTACATTTGAGTGTGTGTCTGGTGTGTCTACCAGTCTGTGATAAGCCATCTATTTACATGCCTCTAAGTGTAACTATTATCAAAATGATTAGAATTTCTGCTTATTTTTACTCAAAAATGAGGTGTAATTCTGTGTAAATAAGATCTATTGACCATACAGTCCAAACATATGTGTAACATTGGTGATAATGAGCTGAAGTGAAGTAGATTGAAAAGGATTGGGTGATAATTTTATGCTACATGCTTTTATCAGTTTATTATTTACAAATAATATGTAATAATGTATTAATATTTTATTAATGATTAATATTAATTGTTTTATTATTCATAATAAGGTTTAATAGTTATTATTAGTATATTGTTAATAGTAACTAGTAATTATTAATAAAACATAAATCATAATTTGTCAATATTTATTAATAATTAATGTATTATTGAAAAAAAAATGTATTTGAACATGTAATACATTATACACCCTCAACCCCCCCACCGGCTAAGGTGTCCTCTTTTTCATCACCACAGATCTGGTCACCCTACCTAATCCTAACCCTAAATCTAAACCCAAAAGCTAATCCTTGCCCTCACCCTAGCCCTAATCATAAACTTAAACTCAATCTCAACCCATAAACTCAGTAGTTGAATGTAGTAAACAGTCTCTGTAACAGTGAGTTTGGTCTGTATTATCTCTTACATGTTCAGGGTCTTCTCAGGTGAACTTCTATAGGTATGAACTTAGGTTCGCGGGCTTCAGAATTTCAGGTACCAGTTGTAAGTTCAGGTTTTTAATTTACGAGTTAACAGAGATACAGAAAATATTGTTATATATCAGAATAAAATGGATATATGGATACAATAGATGAATGGACTCTCTGGGTTAAAACTGAAGGTGGTGAAGTGTGTGTCCATTTCTTTAGCTCCTCATGGGGACCAAATGTCCTCAAGTTGATGGACAATGTGAACATTTTTGTTGCAGAGGATAGTGCTGGGTTAGGTAAAGATGAGCAACATTTACATACAGTCGTAAAATGGAAACACCCTACATAGATAGAAATACAAGCTTGTGTGTATGTGTGTATATAAGAACTATTCAGGAAAGCCTTTCTCATGACCAGTGAGGATAATCAGCAGTGTGAATGGAGAGAGGCTCAGGCTCCCCTGTGCCGCTCTTTTGTGGCTCTTTCAGCCTGAGAGCACCACATCTTGCCAGTTCCTGCCTCTTCATTATCGTTCAGACGAGACGAAACGCTGGATCCAAATTCAATTATTCCTGCATAAAAAGCTCAATAACCCACCCAGGACAATATTTGAAAGGCACTGTTGGTGCATCCTCTCTCTTTTTTCAGATGTAAATACAGAGATCTAAACACGGAGGTAACAGTTTCTGCTGAGACATATTAGATGGCTGGAATGATTCAGAGTGTTGCAGAGTTCCAGAACCTGCAGTGTATGAATGCAGCGATGCTTTCACATAAAGTAATAATATAGTAATAGTAGAATCACAGTGCTTTTACTTTTTATTCAATATCTAATATTGTATTAAAGCTGGTATATGTATATAATTTATATACACTCAATGGTAATTTTATTAGATACACAGACCTTATATCTACACCTATTGTCCATTTTATCAGCTCCACTGATCATATAGGTGCACTTTGAAGTTCTACAATTACAAACTGTAGTCGTCTGTTTCTCTGTATACTTTGTTTTCCTCTGTTTTCACCCTGTTCTTTAATGGTCACAACTTCCACAGGACTACCACAGAGCAAAATGGAAAACTGTTTTGTACTCAGGTTAATCAAAATGTGAAATTATTTTTTGAAATGATGGACGCAATGTCCTGCAGTTTCAACAGGAGAGGGACCATCCACCTTCTTTTCAGCACACAATATGATGGTTGCATTACTACCTATGGCATAGACAGCTTACACATCTGGACTGGCACTGTTAGTGCTGAAAAGTGTATCAGTATTTTAGAGTAATATATGCTCCCATCCAGTCAATGACTTTTTTTTTTTCAGACAAGGCCTTGCAAAACAATGCTAAGCCACATACTGTGTCCATAACAACAGCATGGCTTCATTCATTCATTCATTACCACACCCGCTTAATCCTTATCAGGGTCGCGGTTAGTCCCTTACCCCCTTACTGGGCGCAGGGCAGGGCATTACATTAGTCAACTAAGCCCAGGACAGGGTGCCAGTCCATTGCTGGGTGACACACACACACACACACACATTTTGTTTTTTCTTAGAGTACCCAATTTACCTGACCTCCATGTTTTTGGACTGTGGGAAACCCACGCAGACACGGGGAGAACATGTAAACTCCGCTCAGATGGGGAATCGAACCCAAGACCCCAGCGCTGAGAGGCGAACGTGGTAACCACTAAGCCACCGTGCCGCCCATAAAAAAATAATAATAAAAAATCAGGGTTGGCATCATGAGATGAAAAATCTTAGGACTAGTGAGCAGCTAGAATACTAAATCAGACAGCAATGGGACAACATTCCTTTCCTAAAATTCCAGCAGTTGGTCTCCTCACTTCCCAGATGTTTAAACACTGTTGTTAAAAGAAGAGAGGATAGCATTGTTTTGGCTATCAAGTTGTAAATGAGTTAATATTTTTCATGAATTGGTCAAATGTCTCACAGTCAGCATCTGATACTGCATGTGTTCTATCATTGCATCATTCTGTGTTATTTACATTTAGTGACATTTTACATGGTGTCCCAACTTTCTTTGGAATTGGGCTTGTATATTGATAAGTAAACTGAATATAACTGGCTGTTATACATATCAATGGAAGAGTACAGTTTAATCTGTGTATCATTCATTCAATTGATATTCAATTCAAAATCAAAAACCTGAAAATGAATATAATACTAAAAAACAAATAGTGGCTGGGCATTTTGTGCTTTTGATTTGATTTTCAAAATAAAAATGTGAAATATATAAAACGGAATGGAGATGAATTTATCATTGTCTTTGTGTAACCCGGAAGTTACTTGTAACTGTGGTGTTTGGATGGTGTTGGGGATCGAAATCTCTCCCTACACCCTCATTTGTATTGCACTATATAGGTCGAGATGATTTAGTTTAGTAAATAGCAGTGAAAATATGTGTGAATTCTGAGTCATCTCTAATAATCAGCTACGTTATGTTGTTTAGACACATAAGCCTCACATTAACCAACTACACAGGGAAGTGTGTAGACTTTACGGCATCCAGTGCTTGCAATGTTGCCAGATTAGCTGGGTAAGGCTGTTTGAAATTGGCCAGAGAAACGCGTGTTGACAGGTGGACAAAACTGCTAATTGCCAAAACTTTGCTCCGCCCAAAGTTTTGGGGGAAATTTGATTAATGTGCATTCTAGATAGCTAAACTGGCAGAGATATAGTCATGTTGTTTGCATAGGGTCATGTGTCACATCAGAAAAGTGCATTAAACAAATAATACAGACATGCAGTACAATTCAAATATCCTTTTTTAAAATATTTAGTTTTAAGGTCACGTTGGAATAAATAATGTGTTGATGTGTAGAACATCGGCTGTTTGTCTTTTTGTGGATTTGAAACACATATTACGGATGTAAATGTAATGTTCTGGCAACCCTGGGCTCTCGCCATCCATTTCCTTTGTTCCGCAGTTGGTGTAGTAGACTGTATATATAAGCACACATTTCTGAAACCAAAATAAAAAGAAAGAAAGAAACATATGTGGTCGCAGATAAACAACAGCATTGACGAGGTCAATGCAAATGTCACATAATAAAAAGCACACAAATTTTTGTTCCTCAATGTCATTTTTTCACAGAAATAATTTATAAATACTTTTTAAAACATTTACTGCCCCAGATTGTTTATTTCCCATCATTTTTGCTGTTTTTATTTTTTGCCCCACACAGAAGTCAGTAACTTCCGGGTTACACGAACATAAAATTAGGCTCCAGTCCGTTTAATTAATTTCACATTTTATTTTGAAAATCAAATCAAAAGTACAAAATGCAAGCCAATGTTTGTTTTTTGGTATTACATTCAAAAACGAAAAATGAAATAATGTTTTTTTTTCATTTTCTGGATTTTGATTCTCAATCGAATATCAATTGAACAAATTATACACGGATTCAGTTTGTTCAGGTAATGTACGTTGAGGTGGACCAGGTCTGGTGTTTGTAAACAGCATCACAACATAAAATAGATGTCATAATATCTGACTTGGTAAGACGTAGTAGAGACACTACAGGTTCAGTAGTTTAGAACTGTATTTAATTCCAAACATAAATCAACATGTGCTCACTGAACTGAAGGCTTTTTCAATACAGATGTATGCATGCATGGAGTGGAATCAATACACAGCTTTTATCTATTTGAAATATTGCTTTACATTTGTATAGACCATTTACCATTTTATTTTATGAATTGGTAACATTGGTAACATTATATATATATTTGTTGTGAAATAAGCAATGAAATGCAAGCATTTGGAATTCAATTATTAATCATGTCAACTTTTGCTTGGCCCAGGCTCGTTATGGGCCCCAGAGCTGTATCTGAATGCATTAGAGAGTGCTCTAACAAAGCCCTGATCACACAGCGGCTGGTGGGCAAACGAGTTGGGTTACATGGAGGGGGCTGCTTCTGTGGGCTTCGTTTAAAAGCATGCTAATATACTCCTCTTCAAATCCTCCCCTGCTTATTAATATACATATTTAAAAAGAGAACATTATGCAAATCAGGCCAAGCTCCAAATCAGATTTAGAGATTCATAGTTTTGGTCTGAAATATAATTCTGTACACATTAACTGTCCACCTAAGGCAAAACACAGTCATTTTCCTCCAGTTTAACCTAATTACTCCAAAAACATTAAAACTTCATTTTAGGCAGTCTTTGGTTGAGGCGGGGGTTAAGAAGGGGATTGTCATTCCATAGGGAGGGTGATGACCTGTAAAAATCTATTCTCATTAAAACAATGAACAGAGGGAGGGTCTCTCAGAGGGGGTCTTTAGCCCACATTTAAAGATGTTCACCCTCTAGACCTCATTGGACTGTGATTTGGTAATGGGTGTGAAGTTAATGACTGACCCATGTTGACCTCTGGTCCCGCACAGCAGTCTCTGGAGTAGAGCTGCACCAAGTATTGAAAGTATCAAAACTTTTTAATTTGGAAATCGATTCTATACTCTTAACTTTCAATGTTTTCTTTACTTAAAAAATTGTGCACTATATTTTTGTTATAATTTACTGTTACTGTCTGTATTTTTACCATATTTCACTGTATTTCACTGTATATTGCTACATTTTCAATGTATTTGTTGTATAGTATGGTACACAGTAAATCTGCCAGTGTTAAATCAACACTATTAGAGTTAAATTAACACTGAGAGTGTTACATTTTGACACCCTCAGTGTTAATTTAACTCTAATAGTGTTGATTTAACACTGGCAGATTTACTGTGAATATTATTGTAATCTGCTGTAGGTTGTTGTATTTTGCTGTTGTTGTAAAAATGTAGAAATGTGTTTTATCAAATACACATTTTGAGTTGAGTATCAACTTGGTAAGTATCAGTTGCAGTTGGTATCAGTAAAAAATCACAAAGCTGATATTGTGCCGACTGTACTCTGTAGCAGTATCTTTGCAGGGATGTGTCAGAAAAGAGACATTATTTGTAAGTAAGCCCCTTGGCCCTGTTTGTCATAAATAGCAAGAGAACTCTGAGCTTTTAAACACTTGAAATGTGCAATTACAATCCCTCATTTATTTATTTATTTATTTATTTATTTATTTATTTAAGATCCTTTTAAATATTTCTTTTTTCAACATTAAATAACTACTCAGACTTTGCTCCTGTTGTTCATCTTGAGTTATGTGCCTGCCTTGCAGTCAAACTCGGGTACTTTTGTGTGCGTGTTTATGTAGGATGCTCATCCAGTTGCCATGGTAACCAGGAAGCAGGGTTTTGAGGTCCCTGTTGCTAACCTGTCGCCCCTGGCGATGCCTCTTAATGCTCGGTCGCTTCCCATCATTCTCTGTGTTTCTGAGGGCTGCTTTGAAAAAAAAAAAAAAAAAAAAAAAAAAAAAAAAAAAAAAACGCTGCCCAATCAGGAAGCCGACACAAACACAGGAACAAAAGAAGTCTCTAATCCATCCTGCTGCTGCAGACGGGCCCACGTTCTGCCAAACCCAGATCACTTCTGATGTTCTCTCCCCTTTTGGGAAATTTTTCTTACGTGACACTTCCTAACGAGATTTGTGTTGTCAAGACCTAAGCACCGTCTAATACTCTCTCTTGGTTTTTCTCTTGAAGAACAATGTTCTAGACTGCTCCGCAGGACCAGAGTCTACAACGACTCACATTAGGTGCGTCCTCATTCCAACAGGAAGCCCTGCATGAATTATTCATTTGCGGGATATGAATATTTAACACCCGCTCGCTGATTAAACTGCTTTAAAGTTTGAAGCTCCAACATGAAATGATGGTGTCATACGGCTTCCATTCAGGCCTTTATCCCTCCGTGGAACGATAAATTTCCTTAAACGAAGCTTAACTTTTCTATCCTTATTCAGATAATAACAGAGACAGTGAATATTATAACATATTCTAAAGTGATGCACAGCACAGGCCTTCCAAAACCACTGGAGTGTGCTGGCTTTTCCCCATCCAGTATCTTACTTTTCTCCTTCCTCTCTCTCTCTCTCTCTCTCTCTCTCTCTCTCTCTCTCTGTTGCCTACTCTTTTTTGTGTGTGTCATACACATATTGAGATGGTTAGATCTGTTCAGATATCCCTGTAGTGTTGAGCTGTCTGTTCTGGCAGCGACACATCGGACGTGTTCCAGTCCGAGTCCATCATCCAGGCAGCCATCAGACGTCCACTCTTCAAACCTCTCAGCAACTCCTGCAGACTCCTGCCTATTCCGATTAAACCACACTTCAGGTGTTCTCACTTTGTGTGTGTGTGTGTGTGTGTGTGTGTGTGTGGGCGAATGTCAGTCAGTTTGAGTAGATCAGATTGTTGATGGGGAGTGAGGGCTGTGCTACTGCTTTAAGTCTGTATTGACTACATGTTGATGAGTCCAGGGTATTCTTTGGAACAGCTGGGATTAGAAGTGCTTTAACGCTTGTTTGTATGTGTTTATGTGTGTTTGTGTGAATGACAGAAGAAGAAGAAGATGAAGAAAAAGAAAAAAAAAACAATAAGGTTGGCAATAGGCTGTCAGTCTTTTTTCTGTATTTACTCCCAGTTTTTTAAACAGAAACTTTGGGCTTTGCACATGCACAGTGCACAGGGCAACATCTGCCATTAAGATGATGTAATTCATGCAAACAAATGTTTCTGTTCTATAAACTATGACTATTTTCAATGTACTTATCTTACTTATACTTACTTATAGTTGATGATGAAACAGCCTAAAAATGAATGTTAATCTGATATGCAAATATTTGATAGCCAAAATCAGACTTCAGAGTAGTTTATTCAGTTCATGAAGAATAAGTGTCACTTGCATATGAATGAATGAATGAATGAATGTTACACTTATATAGCGCCTTTCTCAAAACCAAGGACGCTTTACAATCAACACACTCCATTTACACACACTCAACCACACACACCGGTGAGAAGCAGCAGCCAATCGCGCACAGCGTACTCTCAACTGGAAGCGACCGTCCACCTGGAGGACTGCATCGAGCACTAGGGGGATCACCCAGGACAGAGTGCCAACCATATCTGGGCATACATACATACATAAACACATACATACATACACAGATATACACATTCATACATATTCATATTCATATATTTGCTTTGATTGCATTGCACAAAAAAAAATCATATTTGTTCCCCCACCAAGTAACTAACAAAAACATAAAAAGCAAGCTAATATAAAGTAATGTACTGTCATGTGTCCAGCAACAATGGGAGCAGTGAAGCAGCATTGTGCTACTTGTGTATTACATAGACCAGGGGTAGGCAACTCCAGTCCTGGAGAGCCGGTTTCCTGCACAGTTTGGTGATCTATCTGATCAAACACCTGATTCAACTCAGCGGGCAATTAGCATGTTTCACTGTAGTGTCAGAGCAGTGACATCACCAAACTGGGCTGGACACCGGCATTCCAGGACTGGAGTTGCCTACCCCCGACATAGACAATGAACTAGAACACTGTCAGATGAAAAAAAAATAGCTCTATTTCTATGTAATCCTTCCACGGTGTACATCAATCTGATGATGAATAGAGCAAGAATGAATGAGAAGTGGTCCAAAATGACTTACATTAACTTCTGAATTTTATAAAATGATTAGAACCATCAGTTACTTCTTACAGTTACTATCACTTTACTGAAAAAACCTGTTCACATTGCAGCAATTTAGCAATTTGCCAAGACAAGTATTATAACCAACTGGCCAATCAGCATTAACATTGAAGTTACCTTTTTGTATCCACAGTCATGTCCATTTTATCACCCTCACTGACCATATAGGTGCACTTTGTAGTTCTATAATTACAGACTGTGCTCTGTATCTGTTAATCTGTATACTTTATTAGCCCCTGTTCTTCAATGGTCAGGACCCCCACAGAACCACCACAAAGCAAGTACTATTTGCATGGATCATTTTTAACACTGCAGTGACACTAATGTGGTGGTGGTGTGTTAGTGAGTGTTGTTCACCAATCAAAAATATCCAGCTACCAGTGACCTGTCATCTCTGATGAAGACTAACATAAACTCTGCTGATCAAATGGGCAATGACTGTGTAAGAAGAGGTCATTTTAATGTTTTGACTGATCGGTGTATAGAGTTTAAATGGTGGGTGTGTACAGAATGAATGTTTATAGTGCAAGCAGGCCACAGCAGGCCTGTGAAGTAAAAACAGGAGCTATTGATCTGTTGTGAAGGGCAGAGGAGACTCCACTGAGTGTGAGTGAGTTTGAGAGTTGGAGTGTTTGGAACAGTTAAGCTGTTTGTGCTCTGAGGTGAAGTAGGTTAGCTAACCTTTTACTCTGTTGTCCTCACCTTTCGTGGGGGATAAAGTCTAGCTGATCTGTCCACAAAAGTCAGCCTGGATGATGGGTCGGATGAGTGGCTTAACCTTTAGAAGTAACATTAATCACTGACAGTTATGAAATAATGTAATTTGAAATGAACTGTTTCCCATTTATTGCTTGCACACGTGTTAAGAAGCAGAAGACAAGCTTACTGTGATTTGAATGTGACAAAAATAATTGGTTTACATACAGAAGTGCTCAACAACAGTCTTACTGGAGATCCACTTTTCTGCAGAATGTAGTCTTAAGCTTCTTGGAATGATGAGTGGTTGCAGACTTGTATTCCAAACTCTTATAACTCAACCACTTTTCATTGATTTCAGTGTAGTTACTGGATAATAATAATAGGGTGTAATAAATGGCAGGAGCTTAAGAGTTGTGCTAGCACTAATACATCTGATAATCTAATCTAAAAATGAATTTTTGTGCTGAAAATAAGAATTTATTTACAATTTAGTCATTGTTTGTCATTACCTTGTATCAATATAATTAATACTTTCCAAATATTATTGACTGTGTAACATTGCAAAAATAATAATACCAAACACAGTGTACTTTGTTGAATAATAAATTGTAAAGGTTACGTATATGGTAAATATGTTAAATTTAAGTGAAGGTGTTATGGCAAGCAGGTTAAGGTTATGTGGAGGAGGTAACAAAGCAATGTCTAAATGATAGTGGGAGAAGAAGAAGGTTATGTGCAAAGTGGGAGTAGCTGAAGGTTATGTGTAAAGGCTAGATAGAGGATGGGAATGTTATGTGTAAAGGATAATTGGAGGATGGAAGGTCAAGTGTAAACAATAGTGGAGGATGAAAAGTTTATGTGTAAGGTCGGAGTACGGAAGGTTATGTGTAAAATGGGAGTAGGGAAGGTAATGTGTAAAGTGGGAAAAGGTAAGGTTATGTGTAAAGTTGGAGTAGGGAAGGTTATGTGTAAAGTGGGAGTACGAGAAGGTCATGTGTAAAGTGGAAGTAGGGAAGGTTATGTGTAAAGTGAGAGTAGGGGAATGTTATGTGTAAACTTGGAGTAGGGAAGGTTATGTGTAAAGTGGAAGTGCGGGAAGGTTATGTGTAAAGTGGGAGTAGGGGAAGGTTATGTGTAAAGTGGGAGTAGGTGAAGGTTATGTGTAAAGTGGGAGTAGGGGAAGGTTATGTGTAAAGTGGGAGTAGGGAAGGTTATGTGTAAAGTGGAAGTATGGGAAGGTTATGTGTAAAGTGGGAGTAGGGAAGGTTATGTGTAAAGTGGGAGTAGGAGAAGGTTATGTGTAAAGTGGAACTAGGGAAGGTTATGTGTAAAGTGGGAGTAGGGAAATGTTATGTGTAAAGTGGGAGTAGGGAATGTTATGTGTAAAGTGGGAGTACTTGAAGGTTATGTGTAAAGTGGGAGTAGGGAAGGTTGTGTAAAGTGGGAGTAGGGGAAGGTTACGTGTAAAGTGGGAGTAGGGGAAGGTTACGTGTAAAGTGGGAAAAGGGAAGGTTATGTGTAAAGTGGGAGTAGGGAATGTTATGTGTAAAGTGGGAGTAGGGAAGGTTGTGTAAAGTGGGAGTAGGGAATGTTATGTGTAAAGTGGGAGCACTAAAAGGTTATGTGTAAAGTGGGAGTAGGGAAGGTTATGTGTAAAGTGGGAGTAGGGGAAGGTTACGTGTAAAGTGGGAAAAGGGAAGGTTACGTGTAAAGTGGGAGTAGGGAATGTTATGTGTAAAGCGGGAGTAGGGAAGTTTATGTGTGGATATGTATTAAAGGATATAGGTGGTGGAAAAGTTATTTGTAAATTTTAGGGTTGATCTAAAACAAAACCCTAAAAAAAGATGAATAAGGGACAAACACCCAAATCTGTATTGGATTTACAATTTATTGTGTGTTATATGTAAATCATATATACAATGGAAATGTCTATATTTAGTATATTTTGTTCAAACTATATGTTGTGTTTATTTTGACTCTCTTTGAATTGGTTCCAAAATACTTTTTAGACATTATTAAATGTGGTACTAATGCTTGCCTTCATCAAGTACCATATATAGTGCAGAAGTGTCATGGATGACTACAGTTTCTTCAATTGCTGGCTTTTGGCCTTAGTTGAGTACAGTGCATTTCTCTTAGTTTATACAGAAATAGGCCCTGCTAATATGACTTACTTATCCTGAAGCTCTCTCCTTCCACCACACTCCTTATTCTTATTTCTAAACTTAAAAGATGTGGCAGCAGTGCCAGTGTATGTTACTCATGCTCCTGGATTTGGCCCTCATTGTTTTGTTCACAATGTGTTATCTTTATCGCTAAACAGCAGGCAGATTCAGCCTGCTTGACATTTCATACGTATGCCTGCTTCCAAACAGCCGAGTCATGGTTTTCATTAGAGTCGGTTCCCTACGGAGGCTGCCGTGGTTCCTGCTGTCAGAACGCTAAGTGACCGCTCGCAAGATTTCTCTGAGAGACGCAGCGTGAATACAAAGAGTGCAGCAGCGGAGTTCACTGAGATACAGTATGTGCTGAGCTGGCCAGAAAAAGCCAGCTCTCCTCTGCATGTTGGATTTATTGTAATACACTGTCAACGGTGAGTTGTTAAATATGTCCTATAAAGGCGGGTGGACATGGTGCATGGAGGAAGATGGAAAGAGAGAGAAAGAGTGAGAGAGAGAAAAGGAGAGCAAAAGGCAGCCCAAAATAAATCGGCCTCCTCTGAACATCTGGGCACATGGTAATAGGATTCTTTAAGTATCAAAAGCCATTGTTTTACATTGACAAATATTGTTTGCATAGCAAAGTGTTTGATTAATGAATTTTCTCCCGCAGCTGTCACCGCAGCCCTCCGCACTTAGAAAAATTGATGGCTAAAGGACTTCCGCAGACAAAGAGGGGTCAATGGCTCGACGCGTTCTGCCGAAAATATCAAGCACGGCCGGCGAAGGCGGTGTTTACGCTTCCGAACGACGCTTTGATTTAGTAGGCGATGAGGAGCTCTCGGAGAAGGAAGCCGAAGTCTTCATTTATCACTTCCATCCTGGAAAAAAAAAGGGATGCTCCCTGCTGGATTATCTGTTGGAGACACTCCGAAGCGAGTCAATAAGAATTCTGCGCAAACTGCAGAATCGTGATTGGGGCCCAAGGCCGAGGCCATGAGCTATGCCAATGCAAACATTAGACTTTACACAAGAACGCTGCATGTGTGGAATCTCCATGCAGATGGACGGGGGGAAAAAATTCTCATCTAAAAATTTCAACCTTTAATTAAAAAGGCACAGCTGGGCTGGATGACGGGCTTTCAGCGGGAGACGAGAGAAAAGGAGAGCACTAGAGAGAGGAGATGTAGACAGGGAGGAAGAGAAAGAAAGAGTGAGCGAGAGAGAAAGAAAGTGCAGAGCAGCATATTGTACTGGGAGTCTATAAAGAGAACCGCTGACGCTGGAATAACACTCTGGAGGCTTAGGCATGACCCTGGCCCTAGCAGCGCTGTGTTAGGTGTGTGTGGTGGATGTTGGGGGGGGGGAGGACAGGTGGCTGCTGGACATAATTCATGGTGTCATACACCGGATTGCTGAAATCATCACGGCTCTTACGTGCTTCGCACTTTTATTCCTCGCGGGCGCTGTCTGGCTGGCTGATAGAGGGAGAGAGAGAGAGAGAGAGAGAGAGAGAGAGAAAGCTTCAAATGTCACCAAGGAAAATGTTCCAGGCCAGTGCACCTGATGGAGCCTAACACACAACCCCAGATAGAGAGAGACCTCATCCAGGCACAAATCTCAGCACCAGCTGTGCTACCTCTGGACTCCATGGTTCAAATGCATTCTCAATATTTTATAATCCAAACCCAACACCCAACAAGTTCAGAGGCTTCAGCTAGCTGCCGTTTATATTTTTAGATCCTTATTCAATACATTTATAGATGGCATTTTAGCATTCTCGTTTCAGAGGTTTATGGTAATTTGACCCTTTTGCCGGCCTGCCCTGGCCAAACAGCGGCAGCTGCCCAAGGGGGGCATCTGTGCCACTCTGTTAGTGTGACTCGAAATACAAAAACACAATGGAATTGATTTGTATTTGTGAGTCCGTCGGCCCTGCGGGCTTGTCGTGACTTTTCTGGTGTCCAACTGGGCCTTTTGTTTGTTGTGTGCATGTCAACATGAGGCCTCTCTCCTGGCATCACAAATATCGCTAAATATTTGCATTTGATAACATTTGGACAGCATGTTTCGGTATTCATATCACTCAGTTGTGGTCGAGTGTGTGACAGGGATAACAAGCAACACTTTCTCTCTCACACACACACACACACACACACACACTTTCACACGCACAGACGTTGATGGATACGCACAAACATTTTCACTCTTAGAACAAAACCGAGTATTTTTATTGTTCCTGATGAAAGGGCAAAGTTACTTTATAGTGCAAGTTACTCAGATTTTTTTCTATACTAACAGTAACCACACAAACCCCACCTAATAGACTAAGTGGGTAACAGGATTTTGAATTATATATTGTTGTTCATTACCAAAACCATGTCTGAGACAAATGTAAGTATAATTACGATCACATCCAAAACATGAGAAAAAAGTGCCTTCAGTCAGAAACTGGTACAATAGCCTTATGTCAACAAGTACACATTTCAAACACAGTCACAGTCAGACATAATGACTGCACACTTAACTTTTCTTAGAACTCAAGTGCATCATATTTCAAAGTATATTATATGTCATCAGTGTGATAATTAAATGATAATGATCTTACATCATTTATTGTATATCAGTGTTGAAAGATGAAAGTTATATAATAAAATATTAAAAAGTGGGTTAATAAAACTTTTTATATCTTTACAGAATGTCCAAAGGTGTCAAACGTATTCACATTCATGACTCAGGTAGAAGTATAGATACTAGGGTTTAAAAAGACTTTTATAGAAGTTGAAGTATCAATTTAAGCTTTTTACTCAAGTAAAAGTACAAAAGTACTGGTTTCAAAACTACTTAAAATATAAAAGTAAAAGTAATGTAAGGAAAACAAATGCCAAAACTTAGTCTGCCCCACAGGGGCATATAGTTCAAGTTCAAGTTCAAGTTCAAGTGGCTTTTATTGTCATTACATCTGAGTACAGGTACACAGTGCA
>BRDA01037804.1:821-16611 GCA_036984385.1 Crenuchus spilurus | reverse complement strand
AAAACGCTTTCTTTTGAGCTGTCAGATGGTTGCAAGCATTTTACATTAGAAGGGCTTCTTGCCTGAAGAATGTTGTCATTTCAGTGCTGGGCGCAACAGTGCACGTCGTTTAAACTCCTCGGGTTACAAAGACGTGTTTTGAATAAAAGACTCTGAAGCTGACAAAACCTATAAAGCAGAGACACATCATGGTCTGGACCAAACCTGAGCACCTGCAAATGATATTCCAGGGATTAGTAGCTATTGAGTCACTTTGTAACTTATACAGCTCTGAGAATGTTTCTCTGGTTTTAGACTGTAAACGTACAGCAGCACTGCAGGAGAGAGAAATGTATCGAAATTATTGGCTATATTCTTAAATAGAGGTAGTACAGTGGTAACCCTACTTACGAGCATCCCTACTAACGAGTATTCCAGGTAACGAGTCGAGATCTCAGAATATTTTTGTTCCAGATAACGAGTAATATTCCAAGTAACGAGTAGCCTAAATTAGTTCAGGTATGCCAACCACTAGGGGCGCGGCGGTTGTAGCATCCCCTAGATGCTAGCGTAGAAGAAGAGGTCAGTCATTACCTTTGACCGCTGTCCAGTGAAAGTGAAAGTGCTAGTGAAAGTGACACAAAGACAGCAAAAGGTAGTGAACAAGAAAGTTAGATACATTTTACTTTTACTTTTCATATGATAAGTGTAACCATGCCATACACGTACGCCCGTCCTCCTGTCCTCCTTAGCCGCCAGCCTACACGGGCACCGTCGTCGTCTCGTTTATGTTTTAAAAACCCATATAAACACATTATTTAGCATATTAAAGTATACTGTATATTGGCCGGCTGACACGGATTAATCAGTTTTACATGTATTCTTATGGGGAAAATGCATCCAGCTAACGAGCAAACCAGCTAACGAGCTCGGCTCCTGCACAGATTAAACTCGTAAGTAGGGTTACCACTGTAGTAGTAGCATGGAGTGGGCAAACAAGAATATATCTAGTACGACAGCCCTTGTATCTCGTACATATTTTCATTTGGATTTTTAGTTTTGGAGTTCAACAGTGTGATGACGTGCGGGAAGAAGCGGTTACTGAACCTGGTAGTCCTGCACCGAATGCTACAGAAGCTCTTCCCAGAAAACAGCAGGAAAAACAGTCTACACAGTAAATCTGCCAGTGTTAAATCAACACTATTAGAGTTAAATTAACACTGAGAGTGTTACATTTTGACACCCTCAGTGTTAATTTAACTCTAATAGTGTTGATTTAACACTGGCAGATTTACTGTGTATGATGGGGTTGAGAGGGATAACTGATGATATTCCTGGCTTGGGACATGCAGAGGAGGTGCAAGGTCCTGAATAGAGGGGAGGGAAGTCCCAATTATTTTCTCCGCTATCCTCACCACTCGCCTCACATCCATTCAGTCAGATTCTTAAAGTAAGAATATTTAATGTTCATAGGTCTGAGTTTGCGTAAAATTAACAAATTAATTTGACTAATGATGATAATAATAAATAAATAATAAATAAAGCAAAATCACAGATGTGGTGTTTTCAGACCTCAAATAATGCAAAGAAAACAAGTTCTTGTACATTTTTAACACAATACTAATGATGTATCTTAGAGTTCAGAAGGTAGAATAAGCCAGATTGCTGTGGGGTGGCTTTATGTCAGTCCGGGCTAAAATTCAGCTTAGTTTGATGGGTTTTGATCCGTTGTCTCTCCATTTTTTTAGACTGTATCTTTAAATAGTTGCATTGAGCTACATCACAGCACCAGTACTATGGATATCATTACCCACCATTAGACATTAGTAGTGATTTAAGAGCCATTTGGTCAAGAAACCCAAATACACTGGCACAACAGTGCCTCTACTGGCCATAAGAGGTCTTACAGTTGTTTATGGTTAGCATGGCCGCAGAGGACGTCTTCCTTCTTCCATTTGACCAGCAGTAAAACACTGGCCTACTTTAAACCATTAGCCACCATTAAGAGGATTCCTGCTGCTCACACAAAGCCCCTCTTCCACAAAGGACACTTCTGTATGCATAATTAATTAGCCTGACTTTGGTATGACTTAAGCCGAGTTTAGGTAATCTGGCTGTTTCTATGGTCGGACAGTGTTGTTTTATGGCCTCCTGTTCATACTGTCCTGATGTCCTGTTACCATGGAGATGAATATGCAAATTCCCATGACGCGCCATGTTTTTTTTTTGTTGTCAGGCTGCTCGATGGCAGCTCTCCTCTTCTCACTGTAGTCAAATGAACGACACGCATCAGGCGGTGGGCGGTTAGAGAGAAACAGTGCCAGTCACACGATGCGAGGCTTAAAGCGGCCACTAGATGTCTCTGTTGTTTTTAAATAATACAAACTGCAGCGGAACACTCGAGTCTACACCGCTACACTATTAGAGTTGCCAGATTCGCTGTTTTTACAACCTATTGGGCTATTTTGAAGATGCAGTCGCAGGTAAAATTTCAGAGCTTTCAAACTTAACAGCGATAAAAACAAATATTTTACAGACACAGTATAAAATCAATTAAAAATAGTATCAGATGGAGATGTTTAGAGGGAGAGTAGAGCAGAGAGAAAAAACTCTCCGCTTTATAATGTTGTAATGTTTTATAATAACAAGAATGAATAATTAATAGTTAATTAAAAATAACCTTAAAAAATTACGCATTTCTCCTTTCAATGTTTTATTATGATGCCTTGTAATAATTGTATTACTACCACCACCACCACCACTACTACTTCTACTACTACTACTAATAATAATAATAATAATAAATACAAATAAACAATGTATTTTTTTCCTCCTTTCATGATCTTATTATGTTTTGTCATAATAATAATAATAATAATAATTGTTATTATTATTATTATTATTAGTAGTAGTAGTAGTAGTAGTAGTAGTATTAGTATTAGTAGTGGTACATGGAACGCTTCAAAAGTAGAAAATAGCAAAATAAAATGAAGGCCAGAGTAAGATTAAAATATGCTTTTTGGAACGTCTGTCACTAGAGACTTTAAATATTTGACTGGCTTCAGCTTGTGTAGGGTGGCTTTCTGTCAGACATTGGAATGGATCATTTTCAGGGATCTGGCAACCCTGCTTCTACCAACCAATCACCAACGATGAGTTCTCCTCACACAGACGTGTCAGTACAATTCATTTAACTGTCCTTCCATCCTCACCAGTATTTAGCACCTTTTCCAGCATCTTCACTGTGCAACCATGCCCTGCCATCATGCCTCGGGTTCCTGCGGGTTCTCCATGCACTACAGCCATGCGAGAAGTGCCCACGTGTTCCTGGACTAGTGTGGACGATGAAGAAATTGTCCATAACTGGACACTGGTGCTGCATGAAGATGAACTTGGGGTGTTGGCTGATTGTGCCATGTCCACTCACCTGCAGGCTTGATGGTAGTGATACTCTTCAGTGTGAGGCTGCAGCAGTGGGCTGCAGAAAAGACAACCAATGAGGCTCCACTAGAAGCTGTTCTCTTACTCCCACTAGTGGTTAACAAAGGTACTGCACTGAAGGAATGGTGCAGTGGCTTAGATTTGTAGGACGTAAAGAGGAGATTTTGTAGCAGAGACATAAACGTTTGGTTTGCTTGAAATGTACTTAAATAGCATATATTACATCAACATCAGTATTGCCATAAAGTAGAGCCAAGCGAAGCTGCTGAAATCACATTCTTGTAATTAATTATGTTCCTTACTATGGTAATTGGTAATACCATCATGGTAGAACCATGTTTTTTTAGACACTACCATGATGGTAGTACCATGATACTACAATGTTCATACAATAGTAATGCAAACCAAAATAATACAGTGAAGCCTTGACTTACGAGTTTAATTTGTTCTGCGACGGAGCTCATAACTCATTTTGCTCGTATATCAAATTAAATTTTAAAATTAAAATTAACTGAAATGCTATTAATCCATTTAATTTTTATTAAATTGTTTTAATAAAAATGTTTTTAGATGAGAAAAAATACTTTATGAATAACAAATAATAATAATAATAATAATAATAATAATAATAATAATAATAAAAGAAAAACAAAAATAAATAAAGCAGATTGGCTCTCTGTCTCTCGCTCTGACACACTCTCTGCCACTGGTGACGTGTCCAAAAAGGTTGAAAACCCCTGGGATAAACAGGCTATATAAAATAATGTGTTTTTTTTTTTAGGGTGGTGGTGGGCGTGGGGCCGGGCGCTCATGCCACCCTTGATGAGATGCTGCCCTGGGCAGTTGCCCATATCGTCAATACCAGACTCTGTCTCTCGCTCTGCCACACATTCTTTCACAATTATCACAATTAAAATCCAATTGAGTCTAGTAGACTTTATCTAGGTCCAGGGAAGCAAACAGTATGCTACCCATATGTTATTTGACCTCCAGTAATGAGTGTGACAAATGTTTACATCAGTATAAGCTCACATCAGTATCACATATGCCACACTTATGACTTGAAGGAGTTTTTAGCAGAGATACTGCTTTATATTGCATGTCACTGACAGAGGATCTGCAGTCTTTCTATATTAGTCATTATGATCTTATGATCTGTTATGTAAGTGTAGGAGTTGATCTGTGATGGTCTATATCAGGCTTGGTCACACAGACACAGATCTGCACAGCTTCAGAGTCGCTTTTGCAATTTCAGTGCTAAGACCTTAACCGCTCGCCCTTTTCCGCGAAAAGCCATTTGTCCTTTCCTCCATGAAGTCGGTGTGGTGCAGATATTCTCCATGACGAGGGGCATGTGGTGTTATTTGTGACGGCTGTTTTGTTGTCATGTCCAGGGGGCACGGCTCGTCAGGCTGTAATGAGGTGCTGACAAAAGTGCCATTACGCACAGTACACCCTCCATAATCCCACCTCCAGTTTAAATAGCCTCAGTCTTTACCCCCCTCCAGTCTCTTTACCCATAATGCACTTATCACAGACCTGGGGCAGTGAGATCTGAGGTTGGGGAATTAAGACGTTGCTTACGTTCATATGTATTGTAATAGAAGATGTACACATTACAGGCAGGTATCTGCAGTGCGCTCATTTAGGCAGTCATGGGCACATTTATCTCTGGGCCTGGACATCAATAAACATTCCTTGGCTTTCAGGCGTTACTCTGCCACACCGTGAGACGGGTTCTGTACCTAAGCTTATGTAACCCGGCTCGCTGGTTCATTTCAGAATGTGAGGAGCGGTGTCGGCGTCCTGCAGACGCGCAGCCAGATTCTGCTTTTCTTGACAGAATATATTCAGAATATTTGATCTGACGTTTCCTCATCCCGTCACGTGACTGTACCGTGTTAAGGATTTTAGCTGAGCTGAGTGCGTAAATGGGACAGGAGCAAAAACTGTGTGTTTGAGCTTCACATTCTGCTGTCTGTTCCATCCAAGTACAAAAAATATTATGACTAATGCTGATGCCTGAGAGAGAGGAGGGGGCAGAGGGAGGCAGGAGGGAGAGCAAATGAAGGAGACACAAGAGCAGAAGGAGAGCAGGAGAGAGACGGAGGGTGAGAGAGATGATAGTGGGAGGTGGGAGTGTGTGAGAAAGAGAAGGAGAGAAAAAGAGCCAACGAGAGACAGACAGAGAGAGAAAGTGAGCGAAAGAGAAAGAGAGGAGAGAAAAAGAGCAGTCGCGATACGGAGATAGAGAGTGACTGTGAAAGAGAGAGAGTGAGAAAGTAAGACATACATAGAGGAAGAGGGGGATAGAGAGAGCGACAGCAGAAGAGGCAGAGTGAGAAAGTGTGAGAGATACGTGAGATAGAGAGATGGAATGAGTGAGACAGTGCGAGAGATAGAGAGAGATAGAGATAGAGTGAAAGAGACAGAGTGAGATAGAAGTGAGAGATAGAGAGTGTGTGTGAGAGAGAGAGACAGAGCAAAAAAGAATGAGAGCAAAAGAAAGAGAGAGAGAGCAGGAGGGAGATAGAGAATGCCGTGACTCATTCGGGGGATGAGTGTTGCGTGTGCCTCTGGCTGACTCGAACGTTCCAAAAGCTCCCACTTTAAATAAATGCAACCAGGCTGCTGCTGTGCACTGAGGAGAGGAGGGGAGCTAAGGCTGGGCTGAGAGAACTGCTGTTTCCTCCTCTATTCCTAACCTGAGCCCTTATCTCTGCTCTCCAAAAGTGGCCTGCCACATAGGCCCGACCCAGTGCGGCTCATAAGACTCAGTCCAGAGTCTGTGAGAGCTGAGTAAGCTAAACTCGGTGAAAGAGCTCATGCGGAGCTTCAAGGGCTACGTACCTGATCTCTGTGCTCATTAGTGCTCCTTTGTAAACTGAATATGGTAATTCGGTGTTGGAGACGTGAAGGTCTGTGTTTGCCTGTGGTTTTTTTGTGTGTGTGTGTGTGTAGAAAAGGTCAAGAACTGTATGTTACGCTTCACTTCTGAAACGTAACACTTGTTAAGGCTTATTGTCGGACTGTAGGGCATCCGGTTGCATCTTTCCACACTGTGTGTCCGAGCTATTTCTGAGCCGTGATGGCATCAGTGTATGCTGCCGCAATCCCAGTCAAGGACGTCTGTCCCTTAGCTTACTCATAAACACACTCATACACTTGACCTATCCATGCTCCGCCCACAAATTTGTAATTCTTAGCAACAGTTGCCAGGTCGGACAAGCCTTACAGAGCAGAAACTGTAGTGCACAAACTCTGCAGCTTAGTCTGTCATCATTACAGTTTTAACTGATGACTAATTGTCATATAAATAGTCGCAATTAATGATTTGTCGCATTTTGTTCGTCTTGTGGGACTGATGGCATCCCTGGTGTCGGTTAAATACCCTGGCAGGACAGGACTGGGGTGCTCTTGAGCAAGGCACCTAACTGTCAGCTGCTCTCCTGGCACCATGAATAGGGGCTGCCCATAACTTCAGGCACGTTTGCTCACTGCCCCTTAGTGTGTTCACTTTAAAGCTTTAATGACAGTTATGGACATTCAGATGATGCCAATGTTGAGGTTTGGTGCAGTGGACCAACACCAAGCACATGACATGGTTCCCCAAACCATCATTGAAAGTCAAATTTACATTTCATTTGGAAGTCAAGGTCCCCGAGTTTGGAGGACGAGTGGAGAGACACACAATCTAAGCTGCTGGAGGTCTAGTGAAGTTTCCACAATCAGTGATGGTTTAGGGAGCCACGTCATCTACTGGTGATGGTCCATTGTGTGCACCCAACCTCAACATGAGCAAAGCACAAAATACTCAGAACTGTTGGTGTCATTAAAGCTTTAGATGGGAATGCAGATTTAATTTATCCAGTAGGACTTGGCACTGCCCACACTGCCAAAAGTACCAACACCTGGTTTAATGACCACAGTATCTCTGTGCTGGGCAGTAAACTCACCTGAGCTAGACCTCACAGAGCATCTATGAGCTACTGTCAAGAGGAAGATGAGTGACACCAGACCCAACAATGCATACGAGCTGAAGGTCTATCAAAGCAACCTGGGCTTCTATACCACCTCAACAGTGCCACAGGTTGATCACCTCCATGCCATGACGCACTGATGCAGTAATTCATGTAAAAGGAGCCCGACCAAATACTGAGTGTATTTACTGTACAGACTTCAGTAGAACATTTATGTACAATTTTTAATGGGTCTTATATAACATTCTAATGTTCAACATCAACATTAAAAGAAATAAACACTTAAATTAGACACTCTGTGTGTAGAGATCTCAATATGAACTCAACTGTGTCTCAGTTTTGCTGTGAACGTATTACTAAAATGTTTATCTGAGTCAAAAGTATCTCAAGTCTCTTTTTTCTGTCATAAGCCTCCATCCTAATCAACGTAGGAGAGTTTCTGTTTAGTCTCCTGAGCCGTCAAAGAGAAACATTTTGGGCGACAACATTTTCCTCTGGCTCGTTAGTCAGATCTTATACACACTGATGCAGGTAACATGTGTCTGTCTTTCTGTTTTTCTGCTCTCATGATTGTCTCCCTCACTCACTCAATCATGCACACACACACACACACACACACACACACACACACACACACACACACACACACACACACACACACACACATTCACACACTTCACTCTGATGCCACGGTGTTCCCTGCTCTTTCACTGAGGAATTCCTTCTCACTTGAGCCTCAGTCCAACTATGACTGACAGCTGCCTCCCAGCACAGCAGCTCCATCTTCCACTGCTATCTTTAGCATTAAGGTTCAACATGCAAACACATACTCATACGTGTGTGTATATTTATATTTATATTTATATATATACAGGGGTTAGACAATGAAAGTGAAACAGCTGGTTTTAGACACAATAATTGATTAGTAGGTGTTGGGCCTCCTTTTACAGCCAATACAGCATCAGTTTGTCTTGGGAATGACATATACAAGTCCTGCACAGTGGTCAGAGGGATTTTAAGCCATTCTTCTTGCAGGATAGTGACCAGGTCCCAGTCTGCACCTGAGCATGGGAATGTGCGGGATTAAGGAATACAGAAATAAAATTTTCAAAACAAACATCACACAGTCCCAAGGGATATACAGTGGACTGCACTGGGACAAGAGTCTAAATTTGGGAAATGTGTGTTTACAGGCTTGAATACCTTAAAACACTGTGTATGCAAATGCATGTAAACAAGCATGTAAACAAGCATGTAAACAAGCATGTCTTGCTCTGTCAGCATGTTGCTTCTTTTTCATGCTAAACTAAACGTGGCCGATGTTCTGTATTAAACACACATTATTTCTGCTTTCTCTTCCTCTACCTCTCCCCCTACCCCACCCCCAGCATCTACAGGCTTTCCTATGATTCATCTCTCTTCACCTGGGCCACCATACTCTCTCTCTCTCTCTGTTTCTCTCTCTGTCTCTCTCTCTCTCTCTGTTTCTCTCTGTTTCTCGCTCTCTCTCTCTGTCTCTCTCTCTCTCTCTCTGTCTCTCTCTCTCTCTCTGTCTCTCTCTGTCTCTCTCTCTGTCTCTCTCTCTCTCTCTCTCTCTCTGTCTCTCTCTGTCTCTCTCTCTCTCTCTATCTCTCTCTCTCTCTGTCTCTCTCTCTCTCTCTCTCTCTCTCTCTCTCTGTCTCTCTCTGTCTCTCTCTCTCTCTCTCTGTCTGTCTCTCTCTGTCTCTCTCTCTCTCTGTCTCTCTCTCTGTCTCGCTCTGTCTCTCTCTCTCTCTCTCTCTCTCTCTCTCTCTCTCTCCCTCTCTCTTTCATTGCATAAGCTGCTGTGGATGTAGGTCATGGCCCAAGCAGGAGAATGCAGAGCTGATGGGTTGTGTTTTTGTGACCCCAGACCAGTCTCTGATTTTACTTGCACTTATGCTCACAGCTAAAAATCTTGTTTTGCATGCAGTCTTACACTGCTGGAGATTCTTAGGCACACTTTCGTGTAGCAGACATAGTCTCAAAACCGTGTCTCTCAGCAGAGCGCCGCCTAGTTTTAAGTGGATTTTACTCACAACTTTCTATTGCATGTGCAGGAGTAAGAGAATCAGCGACTGACATCATCAGCTTGGAATCAGATAGAATGTAGTTAATCAGCTAAAACATGTTGGAGGTATTTTGTAAAATTGTGTTTATAGCCGTCAGCGAGCATTGCACAAATACATAAAACACATTGTGAAGACATTAGAGTGAGTAGAGTGAGCAGAAATCCATGATTTTTAACTCCGAAGTGCTTATTCATACTCTGCTTTCATTTCAGAGTGCAATGAGACGTTAAAAGAAATAATTCACAAAAAGTACCTGCAAAAATTGGGGTGTTCTAAAACTTTTGACTGGCAGTGTACAGTGTTAGCATTCTGAATTTGTATAGATAACAGTATGTCATATAAGTGAGTCTGTTTAAGAAGCCGTGGCCTGGTGGTTACGGATCTGGTCATGTGACCGGAAGGTCGCCGGTTTAATTCCTGTGCAGGCACCTAATCCCAACTGCTCCAAGGGTGCAACCTAGTGTGTTCACTACTGTGCATTTCACTGCATGGATGGGTTAAATAAAGATAAATACATTAATTAAATGAGTGTATCTAAGCTCAGATGGAGCGCTGCTCTTATTTTAAAGATGTTACACTTAAAAGGTGACTCTGCTCATAGGGGACAGAGTTGTCATCACCATCATCATGATCATCATCATCAACAGGGGTGGAGTAATAATAAGCAGATGATCTCTCTCTCTCTCTTTATTTATTGGCCTTTTACCTTATAGTCTTTCTGTATCCCTCGCTCACTCCTAATTAAGGCAAACTGCTCCAGCGTGCTCTTGCCATCTGGACACTCAGTCATGTGTAAGAGAAGACTCTGACTCACTCTCATTGGGCAGGAAGCTAGCTGGAGACCGGCAACAAACAATAGCTTGATATACTTCTAATACTTTTGCTTTGACGAAATCACCCCTTATTGCCATTAGTCTAATTAAGAGATGCTAATCTACTCAGTATGCTTGATTCAGTTTCTAGTTTATTGACTTGTATATTAGTTAAAATGACCATCATCTGTTTATCATTTGTAAAAAAAGTCCTATGACAGTTGTATTCCTGATAAATAAGTGCTGTGCAGACGTTTTATGGAATAATTTAGGCTTTCCTTCAGTAAAAGCATGAGAGAAGTATTGTAAAGAGGCCAGTACACACACACACACACACACACTGACACACATTAGCTGCTGTAACATGAGCCTGTCTGGAGTCTCACTCTTTGTGTGCTGTTTAAATCATCCTGGAATCATCTTTAAAAGATGAGCTTGAGTCTAGCTCAGCACCAGCTGGTACAATTACAGTCACTGCACACAAGAGTCTGACTAAGTCCATCTAAGAAACTGGATCAAACCATGTCATTTACAAGAGTGTAACAGAACGGCCCATTCAAAGTCCTACTTAAATGCACTCCAGTATAGTGTGAACACCAACCGTGAGAAGCTTTTCAACAGAAGACTCATTTTTACATTACATTACATTACATTACATTACATTTAGCGGACGCTTTTATCCAAATACAATAGTATAAAAGTACACATGCAGAAAAATACTAAAGTTAAATAATTAACATTTGGATATGGAATGCTGAGTGCATATCAGTACTCATGGGGAATAGTTGGGATCACTAGAGCAGGTGCTCTTTGAAGAGCTCGGATTTTAGGAGTTTCTTGAACCCAGTGAGGGACACCTCTGCTCTAGTGGTGGTAGGCAGCTTGTTCCACCATCTGGGAACTACTGAGGAGAACAGTCTGGATTGCTTTGTGTGAATGTTGGGCAAAGCAAGGCGACGTTCAGTGGAGGAGCGCAGCGACCGGGCAGGGACATAAGCTTTTAGGAGCGAGTGTAGATAAGAGGGAGCCTGCTCTGTCATCACCTTATAGGCGATCGTGCAGGCTTTGTGTTTGATCCGGGCAGCAATCGGAAGCCAGTGTAGCTCAATGAGCAGTGGGGTGACATGTGCCCGTTTTGGATGGTTAAAAACCAGACGTGCTGCTGCATTCTGGACCATCTGTAGTGGTTTAATAGTGCAGGCTGGGAGGCCTGTTAGCACAGTGTTGCAGTAATCGAGGCGTGAGATAACCACAGCTTGTACCAAGAGCTGAGTGGCATGTTGCGTTAGGAACGGTCTGATTTGTCTGATATTATAGAGCGCAAAGCGGCAGGACCGTGCAACAGAGGACACATGATGTGTGAATGAAAGCTGGTCATCAAACATAACCCCGAGGTTCCTAACAACCATTGATGGAGAGAGTGAGAGAGAGTGCTTTATTTAAATGAACCAGGTTGTGTGTGTGTGTGTTTTCTAAACTCTAACTTAATGTTTATATTCTCCAAAGTGAGTAAAGACACCAGCGCTATGACTGATGTGTTGAGAATGCTCCACCCCCTTAATCATGCTCGGCCAGTGATGGGCTTTGTCTCCACCGATGAACATGTTAAATTATGCAGTAACAAATCATCAGCCATTGTCAACCTGAAATGTGCAGCTACACAGCTGGCCATTAGAACGGCGACATTGTTTTGTCTGATTTGTCCCCCACTGAGCACATCTGCCACATTATCACACGACAGCTTACGCACCAAAGGGTTGTGGTTTTGCTCTCAGAGACCTGATGAGGTGACACAGTGACCTTAGATGTAATAGACTGTGTAGGTTGTGGAGTAACACAGGTACAGGTACTTCTCAGGTACAGGTCAAGTGAGTCGTCCTCATTATGTTAATCTGCAGTCTAGAAGGCTGATCAAATGGCCATGCGAGGAATGGGCCTACCAACAAAAACAATAGCAAACTAGTGACTTTTTTGTGTGTATAAGATGCATCACAAAGAGAATTGGACTGTACTGTGTTTTGTTTCCATCATAATTACACAGTTTGTTCATTTGAGACAGTGTTTTCCTTTTTCCTTTGACTTCCTAAGCACCTTCAACTGGCCTTCCCATAAGGCTATAGTTACATCAGTAATTAGTGTGTCTCGTCTCTCCTCTGTGCTTCACAGAGGCCGTGTACTACTCATGTTCAGTTAAACACACACACACACACACACACACACACATTCACTTGTTTTATAGAAATATATATTAAAATATAATATTATGATGCTAGGGTTGATGCAATGCCATTATCCATACACAGTAAATCTGCCAGTGTTAAATCAACACTATTAGAGTTAAATTAACACTGAGGGTGTCAAACTAACACTCTCAGTGTTAATTTAACTCTAACAGTGTTGATTTAACACTGGCATATTTACTGTGCATCTGCTTCGAGCACTAAATATCTGTATCTGTATTCTGATTTAAAGTAGGCGTGGCCTAATTCCCAAACTGTTAGTTAAAACCTATAAATATCACCATTTTACTGTTTTCCCAAAGTCAAACCATTACAACAATCAAGACCAGCAAAAAACACCAGCAAAGAATGAATAAATGAATCTTTTTCAAATGCGTTTGTGTATGTGTGGAGATCCCTGCACTTATTCTGCCCTGTGAACATGGTGCTCTGTTTGGGCTTCACAGAGTACCCAAAAGAGAGGAACTGGGGTCATATTCAACCTCAAAATATTGTGCACTCTTTTGCTTTGGTTTCTATGTTGATTGGCACATTTTTTGCTGAAAGCACCTGACTTTGAGGAAAGTTTTCTCTGGTTTGATGGGTGTCAGAGGTTTTACACAGTCATTAGTGATGTGTTTATAAATCTCACTATATAATAAAACCCTAATCTAAACCCAAAACTTAATACTGAACCTTACCCTAGCCCTAATCTTGACCCTAACTTTAATCTCAATGCAGAACCCATCCCATTCTCTTGTCTCCTTTGCTGGACCAGGGATGCATCTAATACAGTTAGTTTGCTAAGTGAATCACACCACTGGTTGCTCCCAAACAAAACACATTTCATTCATAATATTGTGAATATAGTCAATAGTTCACAGCTTATTTTTTTCTGGGTTGTGAGAAATCGCTGAAAAAATAATACATGAGACATGATAATCTGAATGTCACAGCGATGTGTGTCTGCACTCTGTCCTGGGTGATCCCCCTAGTGCTGGATGCAGTCCTCCAGGTGGACAGTCGCTTCCGGTTGAGAGTACACTGTGCACGACTGGCTGCCGCTTCTCGCCGGAGTGTGTGTATATGAAGTGTGTTGATTGTAAAGCGTTCTTGGGTGTCTAGAAAGGAGCTATATAAGTGTAATGTGTATGTGTGTGTGTGTGTGTATGTGTGTAATATTTTTACTGCTGCATGAATGGCATAGAACGCTGGGAGTGTTTGACAGAGAAATGTCAATCAAGCTGTTCATTAAACACAACCACACAGTTCTCAGATCCCATCAATGGATACAAATCATCCAGCCATTATCAATCAATAACTAAAGGTTCTGAATTAGGAGCCACCAACATACCTGCCATAGTTTATGTTACAAGAGTGTTCCCAAAAATCTAATTTACATAATGTACATATAACTTACGTAATGTTATCCTCACTCCAGATATAATTAGGCAATGCATACCATAAACTGTCCCAAACATAACTATGTTTTCCAGAGAAATAGTTCTTCTCATCTGGGCTTTAGGATTCATTTATTTTATAAACATCGTTTTAACCATTTTTTGATCACCATACCAGCATTCAAAATCCTGTTTTTGCAAAAGAAGATCATGCCATCATCCTATGACAATCATCACCATACCAACGTCATCATTCCTGTTAGCTGATCCATGCTGGCCAATCAGTGGAACTGCATTATGAATGTATGGGGGAATCCTACACTCTGTTTAGCTTGGGCAGACCATAGTGTGAATCTGTCCATAGGGGCGAGGCAAGGCGTGATTGGTTTGGTACAGCACAATGGAACAAGTGGAAAGAAAGTGGAAGCAAGTGGTGGAAAATTCCACTCATGCGCATAGAGGCTGAGGATAAATCACATGGTGATGGAAGTGATGATCAGCCCCAGAGGAGATCTTTGTAGGGATAAGGTCAAGGCAGTAAATTTCCATTTAAATCCTTAAAATTAAAAGTGGAATCAGTGCTTTCAAGCTAAAAAAAATTATAAAATAAAATAAATTAAATTAAATTAAATTAATTAATTTCAGATCAATGTATAAAATGAGTCCAATAAGCTAGTATTATGCAACTTCATGATAATATTTCTATTAGAGGGGGGATTGCGGTTGGACTCTGGGAGGCAGCCGTATCCTGGTGGTTAGCAGACTGGTCTTGTGATGAGGAAGGTTGCTAGTTCCATCCCCTGGCAGGATGTGACTGAAATGCCCTTGAACAAGACACCTAAACCTCAACTGTGAAGGTCATATTCCTCTCTGCAAGCACCCTGGTCATTGGTCATTGATTGCAAAGACCTTTTCACTCAAGAAGCCCCCGTCTATCTCACAGCCTAAAATGGGCAGGTATGACTGAAAAGGCTGAATAGCACCGAGAGTTAAATCTTAAATCAGTAAAACATGATCTCTTGTGACTTATTGTGTTAAAATAACAAGTTGAACGTTGTGAATGGTGGTGCACATCTGCAGAAGCCAGGTTACTCAGTTAATTACAGCTCATCAGACCGTTCAGGCACTTTGAGGATGTTCAGCCCGTTCACGTCTGCACTTGTTAGACAGAGGAAGATGTGTTCTTGCTGGTTTGTTTGTTCAAAAGGAAAAGGAAAAGCTGTTTTTAGACTGCCAGATCATTTTTCTCCCCAAGTGGCTGGAACATGCTTCATAGGTAGACAGAAACACTGAAGTTATGACTCATTCACTCGACTGTAGTCTCTTAAACTGTGGTTTGTTCAAACTCTGTCGTACTCCTCTTTTCATATACTGAGCTGATTTCACGTTTACGTAGTCTAAATTCGTCTTTCTCCAAAACCTTGTTAGTTTTACTTTATTTTAGACTGTACAAATGTGTGAAAGATAGTTATGATATATAAGAATAAATATGAACTATGTATTATTTTGTCTTTTCTCATTCGCCAATTAAAAAGCGACATCTGCATTCTTGAAAATAAAGCTTTAGATATGTTTGTTGGCTTTAACATGATTTAGTTTAGTAGAAATTCACTTTTACATTATATGGAAGAATAAGTAGAGATACACGTAGTTATAGTGACGTCACGACTCTTACTAGGTGGTCGGTTTATTATGGACGATATGAGGTGAATGCATAGAGATGAATAAGAAGGTATATTACATTTTCACTTAAAGATGATTTGATTTAGTACAATTTCGGTTGTTTGTATAGATTTCGAAATAAAAGTTCTTACGTCTACAGCGAAAAATTAACCGCTTACTCTTTTCTGTTTTATTATGTATCAAGTA
>BRDA01037801.1:0-10018 GCA_036984385.1 Crenuchus spilurus | reverse complement strand
GTGCTATGATGGGGCCTAAATCCAGATTGGAACTTTTCATAAATTTGGTTTTTATGCAAATATGAGCAAAGTTGTTGGGCCACAACTTTTTCCAACATTACTACACTATACTGTACTACTCCTCACTATACTATACAATATATTTTATTACACTATATTACAGTATGCTACACTACTCACTATACTATATACTTTATTATATTACACTATACTATACTACTACTCACTACACTATACACTACATTATATTACACTATAATATACACTATACTACACTACTCCTCACTATACTATACACTATATTATATTACACCATACCATACTACTCCTCACTATACTACACTACACTATAGAATACTACACTGCTCTAAGCTATTCTATACTATTTTACACTATACTATACTACACTATAATATACTACAGTATATTACACTATTATATTATACTATATAACTACATTTTACTATACAATAATTCACTATAATATTACACTATACTATACTACAGTATTCTACAATAAATTATATTAACAAACAATAACTGAAAACAAAAACAAGCATGAGGACAGACACATGATGAGACATGACGTGACACCGGGATGTGGTTCACGATGCTACGTCAGGGGGAACGCTACAACTACAATATATTATACTATCCTATACTACACTATACCATACAATAATTCACTATACTATATTACACTGTATTATATTATATTGTACAACACTACTCCTCCTCACTATACCATACTACAGTATACTAAAATACTCTACAATATACTATACTACATTATATTTCATTATACAATGCTTCACTAAACTACAGAATATTACACTATATTATGTTATTATATACTGTACTACACTATACCAGTGATGGTATAGTTACTTTGAAAAAGTAATCCAATTACTGATTACTCCTTTAAAAAGTAACTTAGTTACTTTACTGATTACTTGATTTTAAAAGTAACTAAGTTAGATTACAAGTGACTTTATTAGTTACTTTCTGAGGCTGCAGTCATCACACCGCCCCCACCCCCCCACCCCCGCTACCGCTACATATAAAATGACAACCAGTTTTGCCAATACTCACTTTATTGGAAATGCATGTTTAACAGCAACAATGTATCTCCTGACATTTAAAGTTTAACTTAAAAACTATTTCCTGAATAAATACATGTTTTATATATAAAAAGATGGTTTCTCTTGAATTATCTTAAATACATATTTTTAAATAAAAAATAAAATAGTCTTTATTGACTTCACTTAACATAAATGCTTGTTTCTATAAATCTTTCTTGACCTCACATATTTAACTGTTAACACTGTATTGACAAAACTGACTGAATCTGTTGTTCACAGCATTAGAGCAGAAAGGAGTGGTTTTACAAATCAAAGCACAGTGTATATGGTAGTGAGTTATAATCATAAAAATGAAAAGAAATAAACATTTGAAGTGTATTAGTCTGTGTGTAATGAATGAATATAATATACTAGTTTCACTTTTTGAATGCAATCACTGAAATAAATAAACTTTTTCATGATAGTCTAATTTTATGTCCAGCACCTGTACTTTCTGCACTCACAACTTCAAGTCCAGCTTCTGTTGTGTTTGGGCCAATTACTAAACCTTTTATTAAACCTTTTATCTTTGTTTATTTACCAGTAATTAAATTTTTTGACTATTGGTTTAAGATATTTAGATTGCATGAGACAGTTTTTGTAATATTTTGGTTTAAATTAGATAATGTTTCTTATGTGTTAGTTCATAGCGTAGTAGTGTCAGTATAAAAGGTTACTGTCTCTTTAAGAAAAACGCTGTTTTGTTTTAGTGTGTGAGTTTGCACGGAGTCTCAGGCCTAGTCCACATGTAGCCGGGTATTTCTAAAAACGAATATCTCCCCTACATCGTTTTCAAAAATAATATCATACACACGAGATCGTTTTAAGAAAAGTTTTCATCCACATGAATCAGCATAAATACACCGTAGAGTGTTGTCATAAAGACGCCAAGCGCATAGATGGCAGTGTAACACAAAGCTAATGCCCATGTCAGCCAATCAGAATCCTTCAAAACAAAAAAGTAGTAACAAAAAACTTCTGCTTTGCTCCTCCACGTATTGGAGAAGCTGAACTTGTAAAAACAAACACGCAAAGAGTGTTTGAATGAACATAAAAATGAAAAATTATCTGCTGGCGTTCATCCTTCCACAGCAAGGCAGTCAATTACAGTGGTCGCACATATGACATCACAGCATCATTTGTCGCAGATTGTGATGTCCTGGACTCTAAAACGCTGTCTTCAAAATCTCCACTTTGGCCGGAGTTGTCATAATCAATCGTTTTTGGTGGTGTAAAACTGTGTTTGCATGTGGATGAAAGGCCAAAACGCATAAAAATATATGCATTTATTCAAATACCTGGCTGCATGTGGACAAGGACTAAGGCTGTGGAAGACCATAGCAGCGTTTTCGTTTGAAAACGTCAGAGTGTGCTGTGGTGTGCGGCCTTTGTGCTCAGTCTTGTTTGGACAGTAATAAAGAGACCATTTTATGAGACACTGAATCTGTATTGGCTTTTCTTTCTGCTTCACTACGATATAAAATAGTAACGTGCCGAGACTTAGGTGAGTTACTTTAATCTGATTACTGGATTGGAAATAATAACGCGTTAGATTACTCGTTACTGAAAAAATGGTCAAATCTACTGCCATCACTGCACTATACTACACTGCACTACTGTATTATATATTATATATGAATTTCCAGGAGAGAAAGAGTGTTCACACTCTTTTCCTGTGTGGACTTAAGCTGTTAGATTTCACTCCCATTTTATAAATTTTTATAAAATTATTTTTGATGGCCCATCAAATACTGACGGTTTTTGAAAGCCACCAAGACAGTAGTACTCTTAGTTCCATTCAATAAAACCCTATTCATGTCTTCTCAGTTACAGACCTTTGCCTAGGAATACACAATACATTCTAGCATGAGGCTTAACTCACTATTTTTTTTTACTTTTTTGTGTTAAATTTAGATTAAATGATCATATCTCAATTTTTACATCAACATCAAACAAAACCTGGCACAGCATTTCAGGTCAGCCTTGACAGCAAAGAAGTGATGGCCTGGTAGTGGCCCACACTTACTTTCATCAGCTCACATACTACTGTAGAATGACGGACATGACTTTTTTAAAATCCAGGTGCTGGAACACAGCTTCAGTTTATCCTTAATTAAACCATTAGTCTGGGATGATACAGTTGGATGGTTTTGAAGCGGTGTTCAAACATTTCACACGGTATTTTGTATTTGGGCTAAATCAGACCCAGAATTCAAATGCCATGACAAACTTTAAGCTTGTCAATTTCATAACTTGCCTTAATTGGGCCATATTTGGTCCAGAATATAATTCACACAGGCATTGTTTTAAGGGAAGTAAACCAAGGGCACTTTTCATCATCAACATCTGACTGTTTGAGCCTCCATCCTTTATCCTGGCCAAACTGAATCAACAAATATTCCAATTTCATCAAGTTTAACCATTAATTTGAACATTAAAATTAATATTCAAAGATAATTACTAATATTGGTTGCCAATGAAGGAGACAAAATGAATTAAAGTCTGTAGAGCATCATTACTGCTATGTTAATGAGCTGAGGCTAATTGTGTTTTGTTTTTTTTACTATTGTTAGTTACAGTGAAGAAAGAATAATTTATTTAAAAATAAAGAACTGATCTAGATTATAGCATCACTTTTCCTTTCCTGTTTTCATGTGAAGTTGCTAGCAAGAAGAGATCCAGAATCTTGGTGCCCTGCAGTGCTCGCACATCTTCTTATAAAATATTCTTGAAAGATCTCGCACCTGAAGGGAAAACTGTTCCATTCACTTTCTTCATATTTCTTCTACCTCAATAACCGCTTTAGAGATAGAACCAGCCCACTGTTGAACATTAATCACCTTCACACGTGGCAGTTTTCTGAGCCGAAATTCAATTTCACCCTGTTTGCCAAAGTCCAAAGTAGACCCGTCTGTAAAAAAAAATATGTCCTCTATTTAGATGTAGGCACTCTAAAATGAACCCCCCCCCCTTTTTCTTTTTCAAACACAGCCAAGGACATGCAAGCTAATTGCTACAACGGAGGCTAGCTCTGGGCTTTTGGGACGGCTGAGCTGGATGTGCTGTGTTATCACAGCAGGTGGCTTTAAACCTTACTGCTGTGGCTTTGTCTCTCAACCTCAACCCACATCTACCTTGGCAAGAACCGGAGAACATTAATTACTGCTAAAATATTAGCCGAGAGCTCTCTGCCTCTCTCTCTCTATCTCACTTTTCCTCTCTGCCAAAGTGTTAGCACAGTGTGCATGGATTAAGCATGGATTAGTGAGTGAGTACAACTCAAATGGGGGCATAAAAAATGACAGATCTGAATCTGATGCTTGAATGGAGAAATCTGCACTCAACATTTAGCCCCTGGCTTTTGAATGACTAGAATTTACTGAGGAAACAATCACAGAGTTAGCAGTCATTCTCTTGCTCAAAGCTTTCCTTAAGAAGGCAAGCACTCCAAAAACTTGATGAGTTGCTGCTGGTTATGTTCTTATTAACATGGGTTACATGGATGGAGAACATAAAATGTGAAACCGTGCGGGAGCCTTTTAGCTTTAAGTGGTGATGCAGCATCAATTAACGGCTACACAATAAAGCTCAAAGCAGAACGTGCTGGTGCTTTTTGACTCTCTGAAACCCTTTGACTATAAAACAGGGGGCAGATGGATGAACAAAAAGATAGACAGACAGGCCGAAGGGTAAAGTGTTATGAATTTAGCCATTTAATTTAGATTAACCAGAAAAGGTCCATCATTGAACTGACAGCTTTTTTTGCCAAAAAATAAAGCAAAATAGAATAAAATGTCTTCAAGCACACTTCAGTCTTTATTATTATTATTTTTATTTATTTATTTATTTGTTTGTTTGTTTGTTTGTTTGTTTGTTTGTTTGTATACATTTTTAGCCTGGTTTTCTCCCAATATGTTTTTAGTAGCTAGTTGACCCGCCCCTTTTTATCAACTTTCTCTGTCACTAACAAAGTCCCTGATATGATGTCTTCCTCCAATACAATTAACGTCAAGCCCCTCTTTTTCAAACTGCTGCTGATACATCACCGCAGTGCAGTCAACGCACTCAGAGGAAAGCGCAGGATCCCCAGTTCTAATGGATCGCCTGGCAGACACCTGAGCCAGCCGACATTACTTAGTAGTGCTGGGGAGAGAGTGTGCAATCTTACCCGCCCAGAGAGAGTACGGGCAAAACCATGATTATTACAGTTAGTAAATATAACCAGACTTGCTTCTCATTAGAGATGCTGTCACGGCTCGGCTAGGTTCTGTTTACATATTGCATTGCCGTCGCCGTATATGGTCCCACGTCATTTAATGTCCTCCAGAAACACTTCAGGTTTCGGTTTTGCAGCGTGTTTGTTAAATGGTAAATGTAGTGCTCATGTTGTCATTTTGATGAAAGGGTTTTCTGTATTTCCAGAGCATTTGTGAGTCTGTTGTGTGTTGGGATGTCTCGGCCACCATAAAGAAATCATTTCAGAAACCTTAGCGTAAAACAGCTTTGATGCTGTTTTTTTTTGTTTTTTTATTTTAGAATGGAGAAACTGATCAAAACACATCCTTGTTGAAGACACTTCAAAGTTACTTATTTCAGGATCATCAGTCAGCAAAGGCAACAAAACAAAACAAAAATGTCTTATTGAAACCAGTCAAACGTTTGTACAAGCAACTGACAGAGTACAGTAGGTTGTTATTATTATGTATTCTTCTTATTTGAATATAATCCTGTAATCCTGTAATCCTTCATTAGGACTACTTAGAAGAGTAATCACAGCTTGTCTCACAGTATAAGCATAACATATATACACATTATATAATTTAATCACTTACACTGTGTGAGTCACCTGGTAAAGTTTTAGACTGTTTTAACCTACCATCACTTTCCAGTTTTTACAGTCCAGGTTGATTAAACTGTTTTCCTTCTACAGTGTAGCCCCTTTTAACCTTTAACAGTGTAGTCCCACCCATTCAGCCTATAACATTGTAGCCCCATCCATTCAGTCTACAACACTGTAGCCCTACCCATTCAGCCTACAATAGTGTAGCCCCACCCATTCAGTGTACAACAGTGTAGCACCACCCATTCAGCCTTCAACAGTGTAGCCGCACCCTTTTAGCCTTCAACAGTTTAGCCCCACCCATTCAGTTTACATCAGTATAGTCCCAAAAATTAACTACAGCAGTTTAGCCCTGCCCATTTAGCCTACAGGAGTTTTAAGCTGCCCATTCAGCCTACCTCAATTTAGCCCCACCTATTCAATCTACAGTAGTTTAGCTCCACTTATTCAGCCTACAACACTGTAGTCCTGCCTATTCAGTCTATTACAGCTTAGTCCCAATCATTCAGCCCATTAACCCTTAACCTAACCAGTCTGAACAGATATCATTTACATTTATCTCTCTTAAAGAGACATGGACTAAGAATGTTTCAGTCTAAGGCATAAAAAAGGGTGAGAAATGAATTAATATATAAAACCACACAAATATAATATGAGTGAATTTCACGAAGAAAAGGGAAAGAAGTTAAAGATCAGTAAAATGAAGAATATTGGGCATTTCATTTTAATGAAAAGCTTTTGCTAAAGCATGAGCAACTTTGCCCTCTAACTCAGTGCTCTCTCACGAACCAACGGCAGCAAATCTCATCTTGCCTGCAACTTTTTTTGTTGTTGAGGAAAGCCAAGTCTGAGTTCTTTCAGCAGACACTAACTTCTTCAGATGTCGCTCTTGCCCCTCCGGCCTGGAGCCTTGCACACTTGCATGACTTGCTTTTTTCACCCAGCCCACAGTGTACGAGACAGTTTTTTTTATGTATTTAATTTTTTTCTCCTAGTTCAGGATCAGCAGGTCTGACGCCTGCATTTTTTACCTTCTCTGAGAGTCAGGTGTACTTGCTGTTCTCTCAAGATAACGTGGAAGTAAAAGGTTTTCATGATCAATATTCTTCCTGTTTTGCTTTTTATTGTCCTGCATTCACATGCATAAAGAACAGCAGAGAAGACCACTGACAGAAGAGACAAATCATTGCATTTCAGAAATGTTTCCAGTTGCTGTACTACTGAGTGCTACTCAGATGCTGCTCTCTCTCCGCAGCACTACTAAGGCGATCCATCAGAATTGGGGATCCTGTGCTTTCCTCCGAGCGCATTGACTGACCGGCTGTGATATATCAGCAGCAGTTTGAGGTTCACTGTCATTATTTCCTCCTATAAAGCTGGTCCTCTCGCATTCACTCATTGCTAAGTATTGTATCTTGCCAATTCATACCAAGTGTTTCCTGCTCTTATGTGTTTTCATGTTTTTGACCTTGTCTGACCTAAGCTCTAGCCCTTATTCTGTTCAGTTGTTTAGCTTAGCCTGTTAGCATTTAGCCTGTTAGCATCCTAGTCCTGGTTAACCATTGTAGCCTTAAGTGGAATTCTAGTTCTATTAGCCTTTGTAGACTTAAGTAGGCATCTTAACTTGCTTTAGCCTTCCATGACATCCTAGTTTGAGTTACGTATCTTATAGCTTTAGAAATGCTGGGGCCTGAGCATTCTATGTGTTGTCCGGTTCCTTTGTATTTAGCCTTAGACCTGTTTATTAATTTAACCTTTGAGTTGCCAGGGCCTGTGTGACCTCTGTGTTATTCTGTTCCTTTGTGGTGTATTGACTCTTGTGTACTTTGACTATTTTTATGCTTAACCCTTTAATCTCATGTTTGTTTTGTTGGCTATTGACCTTGTTATTTGACTATTGTATTTGGATTAAAGTTTACTTATGTAAAGGTTATTTATTTATTTAGGTCTTTATTATATCTGCACATGTTTGCTAACTATTCGTTAAGCACCCTGCCTGACAGGCTTAATCTTAGACTGGTTTAAATCATATCTATATTGGCATAATTATAATGTTGCCTTTGGTATTTCTTCCTCCACATGTCAAAACATAACTTGTGTGGTCCCCCAAGGTTCAATCCTTGGGCCTTTACTGTTCAACCTCTATATGCTTCCATTACCCCATATCAAAGAAATATGACATTAGCTATCAGCAATATACTGATGATACTTAGCTTTACATTTCTTTAGAGCCTAAAAATCAGTTAGCCTACTATTTAAGTGCATAGTTGATGTACAGATATGGATGTCTAACAATTTAAAGTTAAATAAAGAGAAGACTGAGGTTCTTGTTCTTGGTAGTGATTCAAAAAGAAATTATGTTCAGACATATTTAAACCAAATGAATACGAAGGCCAAACAATGTGTTAAGAATGAATGTGTCATTTTTGATAATGATCTCAGCTTTAAATCACACATTATGACTACACACAGGACAGCTTACTTTCACCTTCCAAATATCACTAAGGTCCAAGACATGCTCTCTCCTGCTGATAGTGAGAAACTTGTCCATGCATTTATCACATCAAGGTTAGATTATTGTAATGCTGTTTTGTCTGTCTCCCAAAGAGCTCTATTTCACACCTGTAACTACTCCAGAATGCTGCTGCTAGGGTGCTGACTTAGAGGAAAGAGGGATCATATTACACTGCACTCCTCTCACTGCACTGATTACCTGTTGAGCCTGTAGAATAGACTTTAAGGTTCTGGTGATGGTTTTTAAAAGCCTTCATGGTCTTCCTCCTCTATACCTTAGTGACATCATTGTTAGATGTGTTCCAGTCAGATCTCTCAGGTCTTCACACAGTAATCTATTGGTGATTCCCAAAACCTGGATAAAGATTGGAGAGCGTGCTTTCAGCCACGATGGCCCAAAGCTTTGGAACTCTCTTCCTGGGGAGCTCAGAGACATTTCATCCCTGAACACCTTTAAAAAGAGTCTCAAAACCTTCCTGTTTAGATCTGCATTTCTTTAGGAATTTATATGATTTTGTTATTATATATACAGTGAGGAAAATAAGTATTTGAACACCCTGCGAATTTGCAAGTTCTCCCACTTAGAAATCATGGAGGGGTCTGAAATTTTCATCTTACATGCATGTCCACTGTGAGAGACAATCTAAAAGAAAAAATCCAGAAATCACAATGTATGATTTTTTAATAATTTATTTGTGTGTTACTGCTGCAAATAAGTATTTGAACACCTGCCAATCAGCAAACATTCTGGCCCTCAAAGACCTGTTAGTCCGCCTCTAAAAAGTCCACCTCCACTCCACTTATTATTCTAAATTAGAAGCACCTATTTGAGGTCGATAGCTGCATAAAGACACCTGCCCACCCCACACAATCAGTAAGACTCCCAACTACTAACATGGCTAAGACCAAAGAGCCTTCTCAAGGCTGAAAAGGGCTAAGGGGCAATTGCCAAGCAGCTTGGTGAAAAAAGATCAGCTGTTGGAGCAATTATTAGAAAATGGAAGAAGCTAAACATGACTGTCAATCTCCCTCTGACTGGGGCTTTATGCAAGATCTCACCTCGTGGTGTATCAATGATCCTAAAAAAGGTGAGGAATCAGCCCAGAACTACACGGGAGGAGCTGGTCAATGACCTTAAGAGAGCTGGAAGGAAGGTTCCCCTGCTTAAATCAGCACACATCCAGGCCCATCTTAAGTTTCCCATGACCATGTGGATGATCCAGAGGAGTCATGGGAGAAAGTGCTGTGGTCACATGACTTTTTGGTCTTAATTCCACTCGCCATGTTTGGAGGACGAAGAATGATGAGTACCATCCCAAAAACACCATCCCTACTGTGAAGCATTGGGGTGGAAGCATCATGTTTTGGGGCAGAAACGTGGCTGATCATGAGAAGATCTGTGTGGAGGAATGGGCCACATTCAAATACTTCAAATACTTATTTGCAGAAGTAACACACAAATAAATTATTAAAAAATCATACATTGTGATTTCCGGATTTTTTCTTTTAGATTATATCTCTCACAGTGGACATGCACCTAAGA
>BRDA01037799.1:11575-24094 GCA_036984385.1 Crenuchus spilurus | reverse complement strand
ACAAAACATGTGTAATTGCAATAATTTTCTGGGAGAAATACTTCATTTTCTGGAAAAAAATTCAGGGGTGCCAACACTTTCGGCCATGACTGTACGTCAAAGACTCTAATACTTAAATTAATCTCTGTTAATATCCTTGAATCCGGATCGGCCCATAGAGGACGCTTTCACCTTATTGAGCCTGGGATCTTCTCAAGGTTTCTTCCTCCTAGTCCTAGGGAGATTTTCCTTGCCACCGATGCCTTTGGCTTGCTCAAAGGAGACTCATTTCTGGATCCCATCGCGTCTTATACATCTTTTTTTTTTGCATTCATCATTCCCTTCTATCCTACATCCTAATGTGGATTAAAATACAATTATTTTTACTCCTGTTCCTGAGTTTTTATGGCAGAGATCACTGACAATTTCCTTGTTGCTCTTGTGTTCATTACAGAGCTTAACTGGTCCACTGTGGCTTGTTTGATTGCTCTGTAACACCAGTCATTGTTCCCCTCTGGCATCAATGGCTCGTGGGGCATCACTGTTATGCCACTGGGACACACTCAATGTACTTTCACTATGGCAGCTCTAGAACATGCAACAAATTTAGCAGTTTCTTAGGGTGCTTTCACACCTACATTGTTTGGTCCGGACTTTCGGACTTTTCAGGTTGGTCCGCACCAAAATAGCAGGCGCGAAAGCGGCCATGAACCATGGTCCGGACCAAAGGAGCAAAATTTGGTCCAACCAAAAGAGGTGGTACCGGTCCGGACCTACTGAACCATGGTCTGGTTCATGTGCAGTGTGAAAACACTTTTCTAGAAGGTTTGGACTTTCAGACCAAATACAGGAAGTTGAGGCAGGCGGTAACAACATTCAACAACAACAGAATAAGAAAAATAAGCAAAACAGCAGCTAAAATGAGCCGTGGTAGCACATGGAGCGAGGAGGAGACATGTTTAATATAATGTTGGTCTGAACGTGTGAAAAGTCAGCTTGAAAACACACAAAAATACTGAAACTTGCAGCTTATTTTCAGAGAGGATGAGAGAGAAAGGAGATGACAGAGCAACCTGGCGGGCCAAAAAAAAAAAAAAAGAACTTTAAGCATTTAAACATAAGGTTTTAGACCAAAACATCTTTAAAAAGATGAAAACATATGTCATGAACTCTATGGTCCATGAAAGGCTTTCTACTACATTTTGGAGCATTGCTGTGAGGATTTGATTGCACTTGGTGACAAGAGCTGTTAGTAAGGTCACGATGTTGGATGATCACCACCCCACCTCCTCCCCAACTCCTCCTAAAAGTATCAGATAGAGCAGAGAACACAGTTCCACTTACAGCTCAATGCTGGGCTTCATACTCCTCTAGCCCACACCTGGCATTAGACATGATGCCAGTCCTATTCTATTGGCACTACTTCTCTACAGGCACTAGACATACTGTGTAAATCTGTGTCAGCAATGGGTGTAACTTAAAAGAGCTGAATGCATTCATCAGAATTGTGATCAGGCACTGTAAGTTGCCAGCTCTTCAGAGAGACTCCTCAACACCTGCAGAAAGATTCAAAAATTCCTGAAGGCGTGGCTTTCGGAAACCCTGTTAGTACAAAAGTTTTGAGAGTATTAAAGTGAGAGTCCCTCTATAAATTCAATCTGAAGACTCAGGCTCTGCCTACTGAAGCAGCTCCAATCATAAATACATCCTCCAGAGGGCTGAGACTGAGCGAGCGGCATCTAATTAAAACTGGGAGCAGGGAAAGTAAAGAGGCCTTTAAACGCATAACTCATCCCATGCGCATATACACCGAAGACCTCATAAACGCAAGTATGATTTTTAACTGTCACCTCTAATGCACACACTCAGAAATCCAATCACTGTTTCATAGGCCAAGCGAGTATTAATGTTAAAAAAGTGGGAGAAGAGCCTTAGATGACTAGAATACCGTGAGGTTGACATGCAGGCCTACAGAGGGTGTGTAGTCTAGTAGCCCACGCACACTTAGCTTGATGTTAAACAGTAATTAAATGTAATCAAGTATTTAAATGAGATCTAATCCTATAAGCGTTACTGCTGCTTAATACAAAACAGTGATTTTTGCATTAAAAGCCAGACGCTTCTTTCACAAGTGGAGTGAAAATAGGACTAAGTGATAAAAGCATATTGTAGGCTACCTCTGAAGAGGCTGAGTGTTTGTGTGAGCCTGTCTTAGTGAATACAGCGCTCTCGTCAGTATGAGCAGACTGGGGCTTCCTCTCACAGCTCACTGCCACAAACAGGTCATTAGGGCCCAGCTGATGTATCGCTGGGATGGTAATGTTGGTATTGATGACCTGTGATTTTGTCAGTCACAGCTGCTACTGCCAGATCCTACATCTTACATTTTACTTGAGGTTCATCTATGACGACTGTGCAGTTTTATGTACTAAAAACTAGTCTTAATTCATGTTTAATGTGCCGTGTTTTGTTTCTGTGCCTTTAAGACTGATATATGTAAATGATCTCAGTTCTGATATGCTGTCCTGCATTGTGTGGGGGTGGGGCTAAACTGCTGTAGGCTGGAAAGACTGGCGCTTGTTTCTGTGACATCACAAAAACAGAGAATTTGAAATGTGCTGTTCAGGTCATTTTCTATACATGGAGAGTATGAACTGGGGAGTGAAGAGTAAGCTTTATCTGTCTGTCTGTCTGTCTATCCATCCATCCATCCATCTAATTTGATTGATTGGCTGTCTGTCTCTTCTGTCTGTCTGTCTCTTCTGTCCATCCATCCATCCATCTTCTGTCCATCCATCTATCATCTGTCCATCAATCAATCCATCTGTCTGTCTGTCTGTCCATCCATCCATTTTGATTGTCTGTCTGTCTGTCTATCCATCTATTTCTCTGTCTCTTCTGTCAGTCCATCCATCCATCTTCTGTCCATCCATCCATCCATCCATCTTATGTCCAACCATCCATCCATCCATTCATCTCTCTGTCTGTCTTTCCATCCATCCATCCATCTATCTTGATTGATTGATTGATTGTCTGTCTGTCTGTCTATCCATCTATTTCTCTGTCTCTTCTGTCCATCCATCCATCTATCCATTTTTCTTCTGTCCATCCATCCATCTATCCATCCATCTTCTGTCCATCCATCCATGCATCCATCCATCTCTCTGTCTATCTATCCATCTATCTTCTGTCTATCCATCCATTTCTCTGTGTCTTCTGTCTGTCCATCCATCTTCGGTCCATCCATCCATCCATCCATCTTATGTCCAACCATCCATCTCTCTGTCTGTCTTTCCATCCATCCATCCATCTATCTTGATTGATTGATTGTCTGTCTATTCATCTATTTCTCTGTCTCTTCTGTCCGTCCATCCATCTATCTTCTGTCCATCCATCCATCTATCCATCCATCTTCTGTCCATCCATCCACGCATCCATTCATCTCTCTGTCTATCCATCCATCTATCTTCTGTCCATCCATCCATTCATCTCTCTGTCTGTCTTTCCATCCATCTATCTTGATTGACTGATTGTCTGTCTGTCTATCTGTCCTATACATCTATTTCTCTGTCTCTTCTGTCCATCCATCCATCCAGCCATCCATCTATCAATCTATCTTGATTGATTGACTGACAGACAGACAGACAGACAGGGATTTTTAGACAGTGAGAAAATGAGAGAGAGAGAGAGAGATGAAATGTGAGTGTCCACGTGAGCGAGAGAGACAAATAGCAAAGAGAGAAAGAGGGAGACAAAAATAAAGTGATACAAATCAAATAAATATGTGGAGAGGAAGAGAGAGAGAGAAAACAAAGAGAGAGGATGAGACAGAAAGAGGAAGCAAGAGACAGAGTGATAGAAAATAGAGATGTGGACACATACATGACATCAGGTTATTAGATCAGACTCATAATGACACACACACACACACACACACACACACACACACACACACACACACACACAGCTACTGTGTCATCTAAACACTGATGAAGATGTTAAGAAAAGCTCAGTGAAGCGAGACTCCAGCAGCGTAAGAATAACGGACTATTCCAGCACATTTAAACATACTGTGTCATCCTGACTCACTCTCTTTACTTCACAAGCCAAAAATAATCAGCAGCGCCAGAAGTGCATGAGGTCATCAGTACACACTCCAGACTAATCTTAAGGCTCAAGTTCATGGCATGTTCAGGCCTTCAAGAGCAAAATCACTGCAGCAAGGCACTGATGTGGCTTCCAGGGACAAAAAAAACCATCAGGCTTATTTTGGTTTGATGAGAATATCATAACAGGCTTTAACCACATTAGTCACTAAGGAAGCCCTATTGGTTACAGCAGGGATGCTTGATCCTGGTCCTGGAGATGTTCCACCCTGCTGGGTCAAACTAATCTGATTCAGGTAATGAAGACTTTCATTGTCATCTGAATAACCGAGTCAAGTACGTTGGATCTCTACATGGTAGCAGAGGCTGCCCCAACAGGCATGGCTACTGTTTTGAGTAGTTGTGGGCTGGTGGTTGGAGACCTGGTGATAATTAGATGATGAATTTGATTTCTGGATTAAAACTAATTCTTTAGATTAATCAAATATTTGCTAAAATAGATTAAGGTAGAATGGACTGGCAACCTGTCCTTTGCTTGGCTGGGATAGTCTGTACCGGGTGAAGGGGAAGGGGTAGGGGACTAGGTAAGCTTATCTTACTAGGTAAGATAAAATAATGGATGGGGGGACTCCGAGTTGCTCAGCAGGCTAAGACTATGACCAGAGGATCGCGAGTTCGAATCCTTGTAATGTTGTTTGCCATCAACAGCCGGGGCCCAAGAGAGCAAAATTGGCAGTGCTCTCTCTGGGCGGGTAGATGGCGCTCTCTCTCTCTATCACTTTCACATTGCAATGTCTACTGGCTCAGGCGTCTACTGATTGGTTCCCCAGGGATGGTGTATCAAGCGGAAGTTTGAAAAGAGGCGGTGGCCGTATCACACCCAAAGAAGGAGGCTTGTGCATGTCATCACCCTCCTAGAGTCAGGGACAGTGATAGGGACAGCCACTAATGGGTTGGGTTAATTGGTGACTACCACACTGGGAAAGGAAAAAAAAATTGGCAAAAATGTAAAAAAATAAGTAAATAAATAAAAACATATATATGATGGATGGAGATTAAGGAAGCTTCATATCAACAAGGCAGAGAGCGTAGGCAGTAAGGCACAGAGGAAGTTGCCTTCACTTTCAAACACAGCGAATGTAACTTTAGCCCAACTTTATCCAAAATAAATTGCCACCTGTCTGGAAGAGAGGTTTCAAAACGATGTCTAAGACAGAGAAAGGTTTGGGGTGGAGGACAAAAGACAGTAAAAGCAACAAGAGAGAAAGAGGGAGAGACCGAAGGAAACAGAACCAGTCAACGCGGCTGCTGATAGTGCCTCACTCTGACACCATTTCGGAGAATGACTCAAAACATTTGATAACATTTTTCACACAGTGGCCCGAACAGATTCTATCAGGACGTGGCCTTGTCTAAACGGCAGTGGCGCGGACTCGCGGTAAACATTCGTTTTGATGGCAGATAACGCCGGCTTGCCTCTGCATCCTTCATGGACCGCCTCACAACAGCCTGAGGATTACAAATCGAATACCTATCCATTCCAAGACAAGATAGAAAACAGGGGGTTTTCATCATTGGCCCAAAAGTCTGAGGGTGATTTATTGAGCTCGCCTAGTGCAGGCTTGGAAAACAGAAGACCAGCCATCCTGTCACTGCAGCCCGTGATATATAGCACTTAGGGCAGAAATAAATGGACTACGCTGAGCTGCATGCAAGGGTATATATTCAGTTCAGGGTACACAAAGACAGCACTGAGGTAGAACCATAACTGTTAATGTGTTATTGTGGACATTTCTAGCAAATTCCATGATTGTTAATCTTTGCATTGATATTTGAATGGAACGGAAATGGGTACTGGTTGGGGTAGGTAGGGGGTGTTGCTCCATATTCCCATGTCTTGAGGGAATTCTCACCCCATGGGTTTTGTCCCCATGTTCTTGAGGGTGGTTTGCCACTGTAGAACATCATGTTCTTCGGGAGGAAGGGGGGAAGCTTGGGTAGGTTTGGGGGTGCCCTACATTGCTCAATGTGGTTCCTGTGGTTTGGTGTAGTGAGGTTATCCCACTGCGATGCCCGGTGGTAAATCGGTTTCGCTTTGCTGGTTTCCCACTTTGAAATTTGTTTTTGGCGTGGGGGTGATGATGTTTGCACAGGTCAGGAGTGCCCTCCAAGGCAAGTATCAACATGTTTTGGCGATTCTTCCAAGAATGGTGGGGGTGGAAAGTCTTGTGTCTAAAGGTTGTGTCTAGCTAATTCTACTCAATTCAATCAATCTGCACTAATGCTGCACTGCAATAATGTTAAAACATGCAATTCCACTGTAGTTTACAGTCTCTTCAGACTGAAGATTGAAGAAAACATCCTTCTAAATGTTTTCAGAATAGTTTTGAGGATATAGATGTACAGAAGTCAGAGCTATCACTCATAGCTTAGTGTCAGGATGCAAATTTTATGTAATTCACTGTGTAACTCTTTTATATATTCAGTTACATTGGAGTGAAATATCAAAACAATATCCTGACTTCTAAGACACGTAAAGAGCAAAGAATTTTCCGTCCGTCTCTCTTTAACACACAGAGCAATTTCACATACGAGCGCAGAAGTGCAAACTGTCACCCGTCTCCGTTTCCTTCTCCGAAGACAAGAACAACCTTTAATAACCTTGAATTGACTGGAGCTGGATTTCAATAAAAGGCGCATTATCACTGTAGCTCTCTGGAGAAAGAGTGTGAGGGAAAGCCGGTACAGAGCGGCAGACTGGGCCGCTTAAGCGCATATTCGTGCAGAGGTGTGATCGCGTCAATCAGTGAGAAGCACTTTGCTGAATACTGAGGATCAGGGGGCACGACGATGACAGGCTTTAGCTCTCCAGCATAAAAGAAAAGCCAAAACCCTGCTGTTGGAGGTGTGTGTACATACATGTAGACAAGGATGCAGGCATTTGGTTTAGTCCTTAGAATTCCAGCTATAACAAAAGCTTTTGTGTGAACATGTAGAACTATTCCGTTGAATCATTCCAATTTATTTTGGTCATTTGATAAAGATTTTTATGCAAATGAATACGGTACACATTTACATATGGCCTGTAAATCTGCCTCACACTTTAAAGAGTCTACCCAGGCTCATGCTAAAGGTGTTGAAAACAAAGATATGGAGACATGCATGCCCTAATATCCTCCTTCCAATCCATTTCCATACCTAGCTTTGCTTTGCCATGATGACGTTTTGTCCACCACACTTTCTTCTCCATATTTCAGTCTCTTCTCTCAGTCCATCTCCTTCCATCATCTATCTCAAAGAGCTGAGATTGTCTCTCTGCGTGTGTACCAGTGATGGACTGGGACCCTGTTCTGGGCTTGTGTATGATAGTCTTAAAAAGGATTTTTAAGAAAGTAAAAAAATTGTTTATGGACATTTTTTTCTTATTTTTGTCTAAAAAGAAAAAAATATTCTTAACAAGCAAGTTTTGCACAAGAAAATTAAGCTCATTCAAAGAACAGATGTCTAAGTTTTTCTTAATAAAATATTTCAGCTCATCTTGAGCTTTATTTACCAGTTACAGGCTATGACTATGGTTTGGTTGAAATTCCAGAATAAGATTATTTTTCTTATTTAAAGAATATTTAAGAAATGCATTTAATGACTCTAAATCAAGAGTTTGTAACACCTTTTTTATTATTATTAAGAAAAGCAGTTTTTTCTTGTAAGAAGAGCAATTTTCTTTCATTTTTGTCAACTTTGTTAAATTTAAAAAAACATATGATTTAGATTCATTTGCTAGGTATTAGAATTCTAGCCAAGAAACTTTTGCTTACCCCATTGGCAGATTTTTTTAATACAAGAAAAATTGACCACATTTACAAATATCTGGTTTATTTCAAGTAGTGCTGTTTTTGCAGTGTGCCCTGCAATCCGTGAGGGGGTAAGGGGACTAACTGCGACCCTGATAAGGATTAAGCTGATAAGATAATGGATGGATGGAGTATTAGCAGACTATGTATAATCTAGATTATGTAATGACAGTACACAAATAAAGACAAGGCTATTAGAGTTGCACCAAGTATCAAAAATATTGATTGCAATCAGTTGTGCACTACAATGCTTTAGCTGTTAGAATTTGCAGGTATCACCAGCAAAAGCTTATCATTTTATCTGAAATATTTCTCACAGCTCTTGGACAACATGTAGAAAAATTCTGCTGAATCATTCCATTTATTTATTTATTTATTTATTTTATTTTTTTATGAATATTTTCACTGCATACATTTACATTTGGCCTGCAAATATGGCTGTCCTCACCTCTATGTCTAAAAGCTAATGTGATAATCCAGGTGAATGCTACGCATTGGTGGTGGTGGTGGAGGTGACTCTCTAATGTCTCTAAATGCTTTGAGACTCTAGAAAAGCTCTACAGTAACATAACTGTACATAAGTAAGTGAACAGATGTCGGGAAGGAAAAAAAATAAATGACAAGAAAAATGTAGCATATGGGCCCTTTAAGTAATCTACCCGACACTGGTAATTAATTATGCAGCTCATTTCAATAATAACAGCAATGCATCTTGACTTCTCAAAGTTAAGTATAGAGGGCCTGCCTATTCTCTAAAGGAGGACACAAAGAGAAACAGTAGAAGAGAAAAAAAAGATTGTGTTGTACTCTCCCGAGCTTTAAGATAGCTGCTGAAAAACCTCCGGGAGCTCGTTAGCCATAGTCCAGCACCCACATTCTCTCACACACACACACACACACACACACACACACACACAGGCATAAACACACAAAGAGTTTGACATCCAAACTTGTTAGGACTGCTGGGACTTACTAGAGCATGAAGATGCACCACACACATACACATACACTGCGAGACAAGAAGACAAGGACTTTTGTCTTGTTACCGCAATTCACAACATCTCTATTCATCCGTCCATAAACTCAACTTCTTGAAAGTTTCACCAGTCTCGCCTTGTCATGCCGCGCCTCGGCTCTGGCTCAGCTTGACTGAAAAGTAGCAGCTGACCGACCAGAAACGGATTTTACAGTCTTGTCTTTCACGCACAACACACGGCATTCAAGTACTATACTCAAGCAGCGTTACATCAGAATGTACAGAATAATAAGCCCTATACTCTCTCCAGACACTTGACCTTGGGGCAGTAAATGCCTCAGTCTGGATGGATGTACACTGTAAAGGTTTTAAAGCAGTCTGGCTGAATCGTATTAGGGCTGTGTATTGGCAAGAACCTTGCAATACAGTACATATGATACAGACGTGTGTGTGTTTAATGGGACTGTCATTGGCTACAGAAACACATAACATAAGATAAGATAAGATAAGATAAGATCATTTTTAATGTCATTATATGTTAGTATAACTTTGTGGACAACTTCACAAGCAGTAAAACACATTACAGTTCACAATAATTATATAAGCATCAGAAGTGCAAAGTTACATTGTTTAAGGTAGACGGTTTTGTATAATTGTATAATAAATAAACTACTAAAGTGGCAGTGTAATTATTGCCAGAGACGTTATAAAGAAGGCAGAAGACTTCTTTATACAATGATACCATTTTTTTTACCATTTTAAAGAGGTGATGACCAGGACGTGTTTTGTCCTCACTGATGCAGCGAGCCTTCCTCTTTAGTAGGCTGGCCATGGATGCTGTCTAGGTGAGGGAGATCAGTCCCAACGATCCGTTCTGCCATTCTGACCACATGATGTAGATGCTTTCTCTCAGATTGTGCAGCTGGAGTACCATACAGTCATGTTTTGGGAAAGGATGCTCTTGATGATGCTGCTGTACAAGTGAACAGTTCCTCTGGTAATTGTGAGACGGTCCCTAACATTGCAGCTGCCTTGGCACAAACACAAAGCTAAGCGGATTAATTGAGTTTAGTAAAGGTTGTGTTTGTAGTTTGTTGTCTTATTCCACTGTAACTGTGCTGGTGAATCTGTGTATTGTTAACTGGTGAGGAAAAGCAGAATTCTGTCTAATGAGTGTCTAATATTAAACTAATTTGATTGCAGTAAAGCTCTACTCTGTGGACGGGGACTAAAAAAAGATAACAGTGTCATTAAAAACCTCATTGTTTGGTATAAATATTTACTCTTTTCAACATCAAAAGTGTTTGTTTTTGTCATTTTCAGCTGAATAGTTTTGCTTGCCAAATGTTTGGTGCATCCCTAGATGTTGTTTTTCTTTTTTGTCAATTTTCTCCTTTTACCAATGTGGTAGTCGCCAATTAACCATTAGAGACTCTCCCTATCACTTTGCACTGTCCCTGACTCTAGGAGGTTGAAGACATGCACAAGCCTCCTCTGTTGATTGCAATACAGCCACCGCCTCTTTTCAAACTACCGCTTGAAACACCGTCTCTGGGGAGCCAACGCACTCGGAGGAAAGTGCAGGGTCTCTAGTTTCGAATGGACCAATCAGTAGCTGCCTGAACCAGCAGACATTGCAACGTGAAAGTGATGGGGAGAGAGTGAGAGCGCCATCTACCCACCCAGAGAGAGCACTGCCAATTTTTGCTCTCTTGGGCCCCGACTGTTGATGGCAAACAGCATGAACGGGATTGAAACTCACGATCCTCAGGTCATAGTGCCCACTCGGGGGCGTGCATCCCTAGTTTAAAATAGTAAAACAGTAAAACCCAAAAGCCTTCAAGCATAATGAATATAAAATATGGCCGTTTTGAAGCAACAAAACTTTTTCACCATATTTAATTTTTTGATGTGACACTGTACTGCATCACTCAGTCCATGCTTTACATATATGGAAATTAAGTCATTAAATGAAGCTATTTTTGAGATTTTTGGCTATGTCCTGCCCACAGATTTCATGTGTATCCTCGAAAGTATGTCTTCAGTCCCTCTGGCTTCATCTACCCACCCTCACTCCCACACGTGTTTTCTCACAACTTTCTCCAAAAGATTTTGTGAATCTTCACCCCAACAGTGCAGCCACACTCGATTTGTCACACATCTACTTTTCTCCCAAAAGAACTTCCCCAGCCATGGAGGTGTGTGTTTCTTCATCCCAACTCACTAGACAACTTTGCTTCATCCACTCCAACAAATGTACTTTCCTAGATGTGTGTGTGTGTGTGTGTATCTTCTCTGCAGTCCCACTGGCTTCATTTACTGCCTCCCCACAGAACCCAGAAAAGGGCTGTACCTCCACAACAGTGCCGCCTTACAACCCCCTGCCTCATTAACCTTTACAACACATCATTAAAGTCCCTCCCCGCTCTTAATCAGAGGTGAAACAACAGCAGGAACTTCTACAGAACACCGAGAAGAACTCTGGCTTCCAAAAGTTACTTTAAACTTAAGTCTATGCAGAGAAAAAAGAGATTGATTGTAATTGCAGCACTGAAATATTGTGACATTCAGACAACCCCAGTCTCACCATTCCTCTCTCTCACTCTATCTCTGCCTCCTTTCACACTCTGTAGGTTCTTGAGCTGGTTTGCCATGACGTTTAACAGCCCACGCTCCTCAGCTAATAGCCATATGGAGCTCGTAAGTTCTGGCCCATTACAAAAGGCCTCACAGCCCATTGGGTTCTCGCCCGCACACATAGCTACGTTCTCCTCCATTACCGTCCATCTAAGAAGCACCTGGCAGAAGAAAGGCGCCTCAGACCGAACCAGTCTGCAGGCATCTGAGCAGACGTATAGATGTTTGGGTGTTTACAAGCCCGCACTGTGTTTTGGCTAATTAATACTGACGCGCTGTAGCACCGCGACACTCCAGCGAGGCAGGGCTTCTCCTCTTTCACACCGAGACACAGAAAACGAAGAGGCGTCTACACACATCCGCTCAGTTCCTGCTGACAGCAGATAAATGATCTTTGCCATTAATTAATGTCAGAAATATTCAGATGTAGCCAGAAGATAGTCATCTCTATATTATGCTAAGCTAAGAGGCTTAGTCTTGGACTTCCAGTAACTAAAAATCAATGAATGCATCAATCATCCTCAATGATCTTCCACAGATAACAAGTTTTTTTTATTGCTAAATATACCCCCATTAGTTCAGATCCTACAGTCTGATTGGCTGAGAGATGTTGGAGTGCTGATATTGCATGATAACGACACTCTGACCAAAGCTCTTTAAGTATTACTCTCCCACCACCTGAAACAGCACCAAACAGCAATCAGAACAGAGAAATGAATCAGTACACTGTAAAAACAGCACTACTTGAAATAAGCCGGCGGCACGGCGGCTTAGTGGTTAGCACGTTCGCCTCTCAGCGCTGAGGTCTTGGGTTCGAGTCCACATCTGAGCGGAGTTTCCATGTTCTCCCCGATTACCCCCATATAAATCGTTATTTTTTTTGAACAATAGACACCTTCTAGTAACTCCTACTAACTACGTAAGTAACTAAAAATCAATGACCTTCAGGTTCTGATTCGGAGAATCGAAT
>BRDA01037793.1:0-11393 GCA_036984385.1 Crenuchus spilurus | reverse complement strand
ACAGGAAAAGTCATTAATTATTTTATCCCGTTACTGACAAAATGACGTCGTTACGTAACGCCGTTATTTTTAACGCCGTTATTCCCAACACTGGTAAATACTGACCTTCAAATACAAAAACTCTAAATCGTCTCACACAGGTGTCACCTGTGCAAACTCAACTAGAAGAACACTTCAGTAATTAGTCAGAATATGAGAGGCCTTAAATGACTGATACAGGTGTGAGGTGAGATGATGCGAGGAGCAACGATACCAAAGTGTGCATGTGAGTACAGCATCCTCTCAGTACCCTGTTTGGACAGGTCACTATTGTCCTATTGTGTCTCTATCTTTTGTCTAAAATGGTAATTTTCCTTGTTTCCAGAGAGAGCTTGAACTGGATGCCACTGTGGTTCTCTATGAGTCAGGGTTCAACCTGCACAAGATCAGGCAGCGAGGGTGGAACATCATTAGCAATCATGCCATTGTCAATGCCCCTGAGCAGCGTGGTGGACACATCACTGTGTGCTGCTATTGGTCACAGTGGGGTCACACATCACCATGCACTACTTGGTCCTTACAACACAAAAAATCTCCTCAACCTCCCACAGGAAGAGGAACCAGAGCAGCCTTCCTATGTTGTCATTTGGGATAATGTGAATTGCCACTGGGCTGCTCTGGTCCAGGACCTGCACCTTCCACCATATTCCACATTTCTCAACCCAACAGAGGAACTCTCTTCTGCATGGAGGTGGAAAGTGTATGAACACAGACCTCACGAGCAAGTGGAGCTACTTCAAGCAATGGAGGAGACATGTGATGTGATGACCTCCACACAGATTAGTGCCAAGGCTGGATTCACCATGCAAGGTGTTTTTCCTGCTGTTTGGAGAGGGAGAACATTGGTGCTGATGTGGATGAAGCCCTCTGGCCTGACCAAGATCAGAGACGTGATGAACAGTAATCTGTCTGTTTGCATTTTGCAATAAAAATGTTTTTGTTCTGAACTGATTGTCATGTTTCTCACTTTACTTACACAGGTGAACATTAGGTTTACAACCTTCTGCATACAAATGGCTTACATGTGTGTATACATGTAGTACTGTAAATGCTATATTTTGGGGTGGGGTGGGCAGCACCAGATAAATGTAAAGAACAGAAAGTCAACATATTTACATGGACGTGTATGCATTTGAATGTGCACAGCGGCCTCATGAAGTCAAAAACAAACACTTCTGATAACAATGCTGTGAATTGATCTGGTCAGTGTTTATCTGATGCTCTGTGAGACGCAAGCGTATAAACAACTGTGTGTTTTGGTGAAAGGAATCAGTTTTGAGAAGAGGGAACACAATTTTGAGTGCTGTGTTTCATTTTGCTGGAGATTTGTGGAGTTTTGACAAAGGAGTTAATAATTTTGGGTTTGTGATTAGAGTTTTGAGAAACTGAGCCGAGGTTTTAAGAAATTCAAAGGATTCAAAGCTTTATTGTCATATGCACAGTAAAGAAACATGTTTCCCTGTACAATGAAATTTCTACTTTGCTGTCCACACTGGACTGTATATTGTGCTGTTTACATGATAATTTAAGCCTACCTGTCATTAGTACAGTGTATATAAAGAGGATTATTTTATACATGGATGTGATTTTAAATTTTACACAAACTATTTTACATATTTTACTATTTTCATATAAAACTATTTCACTTATGGGACTAGTATAGCTAATAGTAACAATATCTGTACTACAATAAGTAGTGAAGTGAATATCTAACATTACAGTATTAATAATAACATTACTAATAGCTACTGATGTTCTCATCACTAAAGCTAAGGTTAACACAGCATTTCAGAGTAACTTATCTATCCACCCAGCATTTGTTTAACTTTTTTAACTTTTATTTTTTTATTTTAAATTTAGAAAATAAATATGTATTAAAAAAAACTATAAATAACAGTGATATAGTGAGCTAATGAGTGAGTGATATAGTGAGTTAATGAGTGAGGGAATGAATTGGTGAACGTGTAAGTGAATGAATAAGTGAGTGACATAAGGAGTGAGTGAAAGAATGAGGGGTGAAATAGTGAATGAGAGTGATTGAATGAGATAGGGAGTGAGTGATATAGAGTGTGTAAATGAGTGATGGAGAGATATAGGAAATGAATGAATGAGTGAGGGAGTGGAATACTGAATGAGTGAGGGAGTAATATAGAGAGTGAGTGAATGAGTGTGTGTGCCATAGTGAGTGAGTGAATTAGTGAGTGACAGGGAGTGAGTGAAAGAGTGAGGGGTGAAATAGTGAATGAGAGTGATTGAGTAAGAGGGATTTAGTAAGAGATATAGAGAATGAGTAAATGAGTGAGGGAGTGAAATAGCGAATGAGTGAGGGAGTGATATAAGGAGTGAGTGAATGAGTGTGTGTGTCATAGTGAGTGAGTGATATAGGTTAGTGAGTGAATTAGTGAGGGGTGATATAGGAAGTGAGTGAATGAGTGAGGGAGTGGAATAGTGAGTGAGTGAATGAGTGTGTGTCATAGCGAGTGAGTGAATTAGTGAGTGACAGGGAGTGAGTGAAAGAGTGAGGGGTGAAATAGTGAATGAGTGAGTGAATCTGTGAGGGGGTGAAATAGTGAATGAGAGTGGTTGAGTAAGAGGGATTTACTGAGTGATATAGGGAGTGAGTGAATGAGTAAAGGAGTAATATAGGGAGTGAGTGAATAAGTATGTGTGTCATAGTGAGTGAGTGATATAGGTTAGTGAGTGAATTAGTGAGGGAGTGAATTAGTGAGATAGGGATTGAGTGAATAAGTGAGTGATATTTTGTGTGAATGAGTGAATGAGTGAGTGATATAGGGTGTGAGTGAAGGAGTGAAGTAGTGAATGAGTGATTGCGTGACATAGGGTGTGAGCGAATGAGTGAGTGATATATGGTGTAATTGAAGTAATGAAATAGTGAGTGGATGATATAGTGAGTGAATGAGAGTGATATAGGGTGTGAATGAATGGGTAAACAGGTGAAATAGTGAAATAACGATTGACTGATATAGGCAGTGAGTGAATGAGTGAGTGAGTGATATAAGGTGTGAGTGAATGAGGGAAATAGTGGATGATATGGTGAGTGAATGAATGAGTGATATAGGGTGTGAGTAAATGAATAAAGGAGTAAAATAGTGAATTAACAATTGACTGATATAGGGAGTGAGTGATATAGAGTGTAAATGAAGTAGTGAAATATTGAGTGGATGATATAGTGAGTGGATGATTATGACTATGAGTGACATATAGTGAGTGAGGGAGTGAAATAGTGAGAGTGATATAGTGAGTGAATGTGAGTGATATAGTGGATGATATAGTGAGTGAAAAAGTGATAGTGTTGCAGTCTGGCAGGACAGTTCTCCTCCTGGCCTCCAGAGGATGATGTTACCACAATTCTAGCCATTTTTATTCATCTGTAGACTGTTTCTCATCATCTACCTTCTATATAAGCTTAGCATGCAACACAACTCTATGTGAGGTCTTGATAGTGTTTCCTGTCATATCTGAATGTTATATTTCTATGGATATTATTGTGTTTCTGTGAACCTCTGTCTGGACTCTGACCCTGATTTTGAACAACCCCTTCTGTATTGAATGCCTCGGTACTCGGTGAGTGTGTGATATATTGAGTGATATGGTGAGTGAGTGTTATAGTGACACAGTGAGTGATGGAGTGAGAGAGTGAGTATTATGCTGAGTGAGTGACATAATGAACTAGCCTCATAGCTGGAGGTCTGAACTATAAAAATCTAAAATCTAAAAATGAGAGACATATCAAATGAAAAACCCAACATCTACTAAACGTTTACTGTTTTAATCTGCAGTCTGTGGTCCAGTGTAGACCTGAACATCATTTAGCATCTAGATGTGGATTAACTCACAACGTCTGCTTCCTGATTGTGGTTTCCTTCACAAGTTAGCTTACTGAGCCCCAGGGAATGATGTTCTGTCTAAGCCAACACTGCTACATAACTCAGTTAATCCTCTGCTTTAGTCAAGACCAAGTCTAAGACCATCATCAGCAGTAATCAGTGATTCTGTTTTCTACACAAACCAGACCTGCAGGTCCACATCAACATATCAGATCACTAAACTGGATGTTCTCTGATCTTACAGGTCTAATAGGTAACCAAACTTTTGGTGTACATGTATATAACAGTACAATGTGATCTTATATGATCACTAATCAGAGTTTTAATATGAACCATTAATCAGTGATCATCTCCTCCACATCAAAACGTCTCCATGGTCTCAATCTTTTCTCTTTCTCAACATCACAGCAGAGCAGCAGCACTTCTACCTGCTTCATAAAGTGTGTAACACTCAACATACAGTGTGTGAGCTGCCATACACACACATAAGTCATCAGTTCTGTGTTTACCAGCTAAAATATCTGACCTGGTGATGAAGAGAAGGATCTGCAGCTTCACTGATGTTCAGATGAAGGTTCTGATGACTTTTAAAGTCCAGTTTGTTCTCTTATCAGTCTCCTCTGTGTGATGTGTTACACACTGTGTGATGTCTCAGGTTTGGTTGGTTCCTCTTTCTGTGGAATGAGCTTCGTTAGAGCGCTAACGACACAGCTCCTCCAACCAATTACAGCAGACCACAAGATGTTTCTCAACTCTGTTACCTCATTCTCTCGCCTTCAGAAACAGCTAAACAAAGCATGCAGTGTGTATATACCTATCAGCCATAACATTAAAACCTTTATCTACATTTACAGACACTTTTTTAACTCCTCAGTGTCACTGCTGGACTGAGAATAGTCCATCAACCAGCCAACAGTATCACCACATGAAATCAGGCATACTTAGTGTTGAGGGCCAAACTCAGTCAGTGTGGCCATAAGAAATTCACACTTGGCCTGCGTGGTCATAACAAAACCACACATGGTCATTGTGTCTGTATCAAAGTCATACTCAGCCAATGTTCAGGGCAGCATAGCCACAGTGACATCATTCAAACGCAGTCACTGTCCTGTGATAAACAGTAGCCGCAAGGTTGAGCAAGACATAATTCTTGAAAATGGGAAGGAAAGCATTACGTATGTCATCATCATAGAAGTGAGATGATATTACATAACCAAGTAGAGAGAGAAAAGAGAAGAGGGCCTAACACTGAGCCTTGTGGGACACTAGTGCAGAATCACTTAATGGAGAGGTTATGGAGCTCCATATGGAGTGATCTCTCTGGATCTATAATTACAGACACCTTTTTAACATCTCTTCAACATTTGATGGATCTGACCCTATCTGACCCAGGATGTTGCCCAGGTGCTTGTCCAGTCTTTCGTCATCTCAAGACTTGACTACTGCAACTCACTCCTGGCTGGTCTTCCTATGCGAGCCATCAAGCCTCTGTAGCTGATCCAAAATGCAGCTGCTTGACTGGTCTTTAACCAACCCAAATTTTCTCACATCACTCCACTGCTGCGTTCACTTCAAAACCCTGATGCTCACCTACAAAGCAAGAAATGGACCAGTCCGTCCCTATCTAATGGCAATGGGCAAGTCTCGAGTTGCACCTCGATCCCTTAGAGCTTCCAGTACAGCTCAGCTTGACCCACCATTCTTCAAGACACGTGGAAGAATAACATCAAGACTCTTCCCTGTCCTGACACTCATGTGGTGAACAAACTCCCACTGACTGTTCAAACAGCAGAGTCCCTCACAGTCTTCACACACAGACTGAAGAGCATCTCTTTGGAGCACTTAAGCAGCACTAGTTTACAACTGAAGAGTAGTTTAGACTCTAACCTGTCTGTACTAGCAGAGAATATTCTCTTAATGGAATCAAAGCACGTTGTATGTCGCTCTGGATAAGAGTCTCTGCCAAATGCTATATATATAATGTAAAAGTTAATGACAGTGTCACTGCAAGACTGAGAATAGTCCATCAACCAGTCAACAGTGTCACCAATGAAGGACTAGAGGACCAACACAAACTGTGCTGAGCTGCTGTCTCTGACTTTACATCTACAAGACCAACAAGGTCCAGTGAAGAACAGAAGTGTACAGAGAAACAGATGGACTGCAGTCTGTACAAAGTGCACATGTATGACAATGAGGATGTAGTTTTAATGATATGGCTGATAGAAGATGTTTCATCTAGTTGGTTTAGGTGACTTTACACTTGTAGTGCTGATCAGATGTGTCACAGTGACATCATTCTGCACCTCCTGCTCTCTGCCATCAGCCATCATCAGCACCAGTTCTCTTTGCCATTCACAGGAAAGTTATCAGACTCACCAGAGGGCCTGCTGTGAGTTGTGATTGGCTCAAAATTAAAAACTGTGGTGGCACCACAACAGCTATCTAAACCATTGATGACCAAAATGTCTTCATCTGTGCCCCACAGATAAGATCAGGACAGGAAGTGTTGTCAAGACAACTCCACTGAGTGACTAACCACAAGTATGAGTCACATATACACTCGACACTAAAGCTTTATTTATATTCTTGTACAGAGCAGAGATCACTCATCTGTTCAGATGTCTCTCACAGGTCTAGTTCATGAGACAGGAGAGTAAACCTGAAACATTATGAGATCCAGAAACATCTCCAGACCTCCAGTCATTTAAAAACACTCCAAATACAATGTGCATCAAATGTCTCTGCACTTATTAAACATTCACTGATGGAGCAGAAGCTGTGATCCTGATTATCCTGAAACATTCAATACAAACGTCTACAGTTTATCCGCACGGTTGTAGTTTTATATCTTCTGAGGACAGTATTGCATATGGTTGGTTCTGTGAGGCGACCAATCAGAACACGGAGGGTTTTAAACTGCACCACATCCTGAGTTTACAAAGTTATTCAGTTTAGTGAGCTAGTTAAATGTGTTTTTTAAAGTAAGACAGCTGTGCATTTTTCCTGCCAAATGATACGACCTGTCATTCATATGATAATGATATGGTAATTCCAGACATTCCATTGGTGGATAGTGTGGAATGTAAATTTGAACAAAGACATCTCTCCTGAGAGCTACAGTTTGGGTGCAAAAAGTGTTTTGAATCTGATTGGTTGGTGTTTAGACTCTAGTAGACTGCATCTGATTGGTTGGTGTTGGGGTTTAGACTCTAGTAGACTGAATCTGATTGGTTGGTGTTGGGGTTTAGACTCTGGTAGACTGAATCTGATTGGCTGGTGTTGGGGTGTAGACTCTGATAGACTGAATCTGATTGGTTGGTGTTGGGGTTTAGACTCTGGTAGACTGAATCTGATTGGTTGTTTTGGGGATTTAGACTCTGGTAGACTGAATCTGATTGGTTGGTGTTGGGGTGTAGGCTCTAGTAGACTGAATCTGATTGGTTAGTGTTGGGCTGTAAGCTCTGGTAGATTGTATCCATCCTCATGTATATATACACATGTATATATAATTTCTTTTATTATTTTTCCCTTCTCTCATATGTGGATCTCTGAGTAGGTTGCCTGCAGACAGTTTTGTATAGGATCCACTTGGTACTGTTAAGAGTAGTAAAATGTACCACAAAATTGACCATAACTTGTGTTCAGACTTAAATAAGTCTTTGTCATTGTAACTACTATACAAAATGCCATATGTTTATGCCATATGTTTATGTCCACCTTCTTTGACCCCCTGCAGTTCTAAGTCTGCTACATAAGCCGTTGTCATTAAACTACAAATCACATGATAACTGCATGCTAATACTTCTGTGAGGACACTGCTGGAACGCTTTGTGTAGAGGTCTGCGCAGGACTTATTTGTTAGTCCTGCTCCCGCATGTTTTTGTCCTGCTCCCACAATAAAATCATCATATTTGGTCCCGCTCCCTTCCACCACATAAACATGTCTGCCTGCTCCTGCCCGCAATCCTCACAGGGGGCGGTGCGTTCGAGCGTGAGTTTAGTTTGTCATCCAGTGTATGTGGGGTGTGCAAGCAGTCTCGTTCATAGAGACAGAAGGAGGGGAGTGGATGTTGATGGATCAATTTTTGGTTGGATGTAAGATCTGGAGCTACTGAGTAAAAAAAACCCGGAGTTATAGCTACGTAGCCCTGCCCTAGTACTGCCACTGATCTTCACATCAACCAGATTAACTATACAGAACTTAAAACGTACTTACATATTTTGGCGAGGTGGGTGAGAAAAGTAACTTTAACAGATCCAACTTAAGGCAGATCAGTCTTTTTATTCATCACATGTGACTATGTATCATAAAAGCCAGATACATAACATGTTGCTGATGACACCAATACTACTCTACATCTAACAGACGGTAAATTACTCACAAACAAATTAATCACATCTACCAACACAGGATGAAGACTACATTAATAAAACACTAAGCCAGCACAACACAACTGCATAAAATAACTGGTATGAACAATTCATGACTGTTTTACAACTGTGTACACCTCGCAAGTACTTCTGGGTGATGATGTCACCCATACGCGTGACCTTGACATGCCCAACGCTGCAATTTTTATTGCTACACAAAAAAGTGGAACCTTGAACATTCCAAAGCAGGAATTGGAAGAACATCTGAGAAAGGTTCCATCGTGATAGCAAAAGGCACAAATATATAACTATCCCACATGACATCCTACCTATTCTACCTCCTGAATTCCTTCTGGAGACTGGCCCTCCAAAATGGAAGGAAGTTGAGAGTACAGTACGACGTGCGAGATCAGCTTCAGCACCTGGGCCAAATGGCATACCATATAAGCTTTACAAGAATGCACCAGATGTTTTACGCCATCTTTGGGGGCTTATGAGAATAGTGTGGCAGAAAAATATAATACCTAAGTCATGGCGAAGGGGAAGAGGGGTGCCGATTTCCAAGGAAAGGGGTGCATCTGACATAAGTCAATTCCGTCCAATCTGCCTTTTTAATGTTGAGGGGAAAATCTTTTTCAGTATAATAGCACGAAGGTTGTCCACCTACCTGGAGAAAAATAAGTATATTGATACATCTGTGCAAAAGGCTGGCATCTCTGGGTTCTCTGCATGTTTGGTGCATAGGAGTATGATCTGGCACCAGTTACAAACAGCAAAGAAAGACAAAAAAGTCCTTCATGTTGTCTTCCTTGAAATGGCCAATGCTTTTGGCTCAGTTCCCCATAACCTTCTCTGGGAATTCTTTAACTTTTTCCATGTTCCATTGGCAATCACAGGTCTAGTTAAAGCATACTTTGAAGACCTGCAGGTGAGCTTTACAATAGCTGACTTCACAACAGCATGTCAGCGGGTGGAAGTAGGCATCATGGCGGGCTGTACAAGTTCACCCCTGGCCTTTATAATGGCCATGGAAGTCATAATCAGGGCCTCAAGTTGGGTAGTGGGGGGTGAGCGAACTAAGAATGGGATCCGCCTTCCACCTATCAGCATACATGGATGACATGACCACTCTGACCATTACTGCAGCATGTACCAGAAGTTTACTTGGAAAACTGCAGGAGAACATCAAATGGGCCCGATGAAAATTAAGCCATATAAGTCTCGAAACATTTCTTGAGTCAAGGGACAGCTTAAAGTTGTGAGATTCTGCATTGGTGATGACCCAATACCAACAGTGTCTGAGCAACCTGTCAAAAGCTTGGGAAGATAGTACAACGCAAGCCTCAGGGACAAAGACCAAGTACACCAAGTAAGGAAGGACCTCATTAACAGCCTGGAATGCACTGACAAGACTTTACTGCCAGGAAAGCTCAAGCTCTGGTGCCTACAAGTTGGACTTCTCCCTCGAGAAATGTGGCTACTATCTATGAGCTCCCAATAGCATCAGTGGAGAAAATAGAGAAAACTACAACCTCTTATGTGAGGAAATGGCTTGGTGTCCCACGCTGCCTGACAAACATCAGTCTGTATGCCAAAGGTATCCTAGAACTGCCTATCACAAGCCTCACTGAAGAGTACAAGTGCTCTAAAGTGAGACTCCACATCCACTCCACAAAGGCTGTCTCCCTTGCCAAGCAGGGACAATGGACAAGGTGGGAAGGCCTGGAGAGGAGAAGGCTGAGCTGGAGGAAGCTGTGGGAAATGGAAGCAAGTACCATCAGTTTCATTATCAGAGCCACCTTTGATGTGCTCCCATCTCCAAAAAACCTCCGCCAGTGGTATGGGGAGGACCCAACTGTGCCCTCTGCCAAACTCCAGCTTCTCTAAAACACATCTTGTTAGGTTGTAAGACCAGCCTTACACAAGGCCGCTACACGTGAAGGTATAACCAGGTCCTTAAGAGTCTGGCAGCAGTTATATAGAACAAAAGGAACAGCAGCAATTCCTTGCCGTCAAGTACTAAGTTCATCACTGCTCCAGTCTTTGTCAGAGAGGGAAAAAAGTCCTACCATCCTCTTCCCAAACCAGAAGCTGGAAGGCTAGCTATGGCCCGGGACTGGAAAATGCTAGTTGATATTGGCCAGCAACTAATTTTTCCACCCGAAATCACAGCCACCACTTTAAGGCCAGACTTAGTGCTGTGGTCCCCTTCACTGAAGTCTGTTTACATCACAGAGCTAATCATGCCATGGGAGAATTCTGTAGAGGAGGCGTATGAGTGCAAGAAACCACTACACGGAACTGGCTGCAGATGCTCAACAAAGAGGATGGAATGCAAAAGTTTGTCCAGTTGAGGTGGGATGCAGAGGTTTTGTGGCTTCGTCTACCATCAGGTTGTGAAAGATCTTGGCATCTGTGGAGAAGCTCTGCGATGGGCAATTAGATCAGTCTCTGAAGCGGCCGAGAAAAGCAACCAGTGGATATGGATAAACCGGAAGGACCCTTTATGGGCTCAAACTGCAAAATCACCTCACTAATCCACTCCACTAGAGAAGCTGGTCATAACCCCCCTACACAGTAAATCTGCCAGTGTTAAATCAACACTATTAGAGTTAAATTAACACTGAGGGTGTCAAAATGTAACATTCTCAGTGTTAATTTAACTCCAAAAGTGTTGATTTAACACTGGCAGATTTACTGTGTAGGAAGTTTGAACAAGGGATGCGGTTGACTCTAGCTTGACCCAGGGAAGAGGACGTCCCCTGCCTTGCATAGTCCGAGGTGCTCAGTATAAAATGTTTAGATAATATTTGGGATCATTACAACGTTTCTGGCAATTTGTCATATTGGTCTTAAATTTCACTGAGAATGTGTGAGGGTTGGGTGGATGGAGAGAAGGGCGAACACAGGCAGAGATGATGTAAAATAGGAGATTTATTTTAGGGAGACTGGGTAAACAAAACGGTAGCACGATGGCTGGGTTAGGGTTAGGGTTAGGGTTAGGCTGGCTACTAGAAACAGAACAGCAACTAGGACGAAGACAAAACTTAACTGAAGACTGGAACATAAAACAAGATAGACTTACAGAGCAACACGGCAAGAGACAAGGTAGATACAAGACAACGCCAGGGA
>BRDA01037792.1:0-30773 GCA_036984385.1 Crenuchus spilurus | reverse complement strand
GTAATTCAGTTACTAACTAAGTTACTTTTTTTAACAAGTAGTGAGTAACTATAACTAATTACTTTTTTAAAGTAACGTTCCCAACACTGTATATACATAACCTCCACTACATTTATGGATGTTATAAACATCTTTCTTTTGTTTACTCTAGGATATTTAATTGTAACGCTGTGAAAACTAACCCCCCTGTGTGGAGGCTGCACTATGACACCTGGTTAACATTCTTCTAGTCTCAGCCTCTGATTCTCAGCCCACAGGCTTGCAAGACTCCTCTTATCTGGTATTGAATGAAAGCTTAGAATCCACATTTTAACTGAATTTCTGTGCCTATTTCAATGAGCTATGAGCAACAATAACAAATTGCTCATTGTGTTTCCGAGTGATGGCCTGGCTTTTCAGGGTTAATCTAAAGTCCTTTCAGGCAGGGTATAGAGCATCTGAGCTGTACTCAAATGTTGGGCTAGTTTTGCTAATAATTGGGATGAGTGGACTGATTCTGAAATGTTCATACTTTTTGAAAATTGATCTTCACATGAAAATATTGAACACCCTACAGCAGCCTTCTGGCTTCTCACACATTAAAAAGACTACAGCAACCGTCATCACCAACTATATGTAAGATTTCAGAAATACACAGATCATGTGCTTTTTTTGTTGCCTTTCATCTAGAAATGGACAGACTGAGTATTTTTTGATGCTCACATTTTCTGCTTCTCACTGAAAAGTCCCCATTTAAAAGCATCTGTATCAGGATATTAGCCTTGGTATTGCTTGGTATTCAATTGAAAAGAAAATTACTGGTATCGCACATCACTAGTTAATTATAAGCAATGCCTGAATGAGTAAAGCACAGTCAGGAGGAGAGGCAGGTGAGCTGTGTGGCATGTGTTAGGAGCAGCAGGAGAATTCAAATCAGAAATTGCCAACAGTGCATGAAGGCCAGGTTCTTTCTTTATTTCACTGGAATCTATCAGATTGTACATTGTAGCTCAGTATCACCAAAACAAGGGCATTATTTTATGTTGATGCATTTGGACAGTCTCCATCTACTTACAGTATAAAGCTGGAAAAAATACAATTAGTAAAAGATAACGAACACAGCTCTACTGCTGCACAGGAAGGGTGACAGTTGAGTGCTCAGTAATAGGTGTTGGTGGTGGGAGTTCTTGGTTAATGTTAGTTTTCTCTACTCTTTTGGCTGGTGTGTATTCAAAACTCAACATTTCAAAGGCAAATGGAAGTTTGCAGAAAAACATCAATATTTATCTTATATTCTAACAAAAACAGATATTTTGATTACATGTTCGCGTTGATTTACTGAACTTTATTCATGCTTTTCTGCACTTCTTACAGCATATGTTTATAGTACTTCACTTCTCTATGGCTGGTGCTATTTTGTAGGTCTAAAGGTTTCAAAAAGGACTAATATTACAAAGTGTCTAAAATGATGCCAACACAGTGTGCGACCTTTGTTCAGCATGATAATAGAAACTGTAATTATGCTGGTGTATAGTATATGGTGCTGCACTTTTCACTGGATCAGCAAAAGGTAGCCTGTGAGTCACAATAAATTATAAGTTTAGAAAATATATTTAGTTTTAATGGTGTAAGCGCAGCACATTTAATATTAATGAGCTCTGATTTGGAAAGTTCTGTTAAAGTGGAGAAAAGGTCGGTTCTAGACTCCTCTGACTGGAGAGTTAATGAAACATCCCTGCTGGAAATAAACAGCTTTGACAAGTATATAAATCAATGTTCTTGCTGGTTTATTTAAGCTGATGTTGGTTTGATGCTGGTTTAACTGTTTGAAAAGCATGATGGCTTAGTTTAGCTAGTTGACCAGCATGGCCATTGCTATTTTAGCTGTTTGACCAGCATATCCCTTGTTGGCTTAACTGATTGGTTTTGACCAACTGTGCTGTTTGATCAGCTTGGTCCTTGTTGGTTTATCTACTTGACCAGCATGGTCCATTTTGGTTTAACTACTTGACCAGCCTGACTCTTGTTGGTTTAACTACTTGACCAGCCTGGCCCTTGTTAGTTTAACTACATGACCAGCTTGGCCCTTGTTGGTTTAACTACTTAACCAGCCTGGCCCTTGTTGGTTTATCTACTTGACCAGCCTGGCCCTTGTTGGTTTAACTACTTGACCAGCCTGACTCTTGTTGGTTTAACTACTTGACCAGCCTGGCCCTTGTTAGTTTAACTACATGACCAGCCTGGCCCTTGTTAGTTTAACTACATGACCAGCCTGGCCCTTGTTAGTTTAACTACATGACCAGCCTGGCCCTTGTTGGTTTATCTACTTGACCAGCCTGGTCCTTGTTTGTTTAACTACTTGACCAGCCTGACTCTTGTTGGTTTAACTACTTGAGCAGCCTGGCCCTTGCTGGTTTAACTACTTGACCAGTCTGGCCCTTGTTGGTTTAACTGCTTGACCAGCATGGTCCTTGTTGGTTTAACTGCTTGACCAGCATGGTCCTTGTTGGTTTATCTACTTGACTAGCATGGTCCTTGTTGGTTTAACTACTTTACCAGTATGGTCCTTGATGGTTTAACCTTTTGAACAGCATGGTCCTTGATGATGTAGTAGGGTTGGCATGAACATTCTTCAAATGTTAAATGCATGACTGATTAGTGGTCCTGTATAGTTCATCCTTATGAAGACTGGAAAGCTGTCTGACTCACAGCACCAACCAAAAACAATAGGAATGTATTTTTCAGTTGGTTCGAAAATGGTGTAAAAGCTAATACAGCACTCATACTGATCTGATGACTTGAGGCATTTTGAGAGGACTGTAAGGATTTTGTTTGTGCTTGGAGAGGCATAAAATAAATCTGGGATGGGGGTGGGGTGAGTTCCTGAGTCAGAGTGTTTCATTATGCTTCAGTGTGATAGAGATGTTCCCAATAACTGTCTGATTTACTGCTTTTGACAGAGATGGAAGGAAGATGCTGCACAACAGCAGAAGCCAGGCAGTCACTTGGGAAAGAAAGATCATGCAAGGCCAGCCGAAGATAAAGTTACACGTCTAGCACCACCTGCTGCTCAAATCTGGTAATAACATCCATTTGTGTCCTCAGTAAATCTCATGATTTAGAGCATGAAATGCATACGTTGATCACTTTATCAGAAACACCTACCTTGTAGCTCCACCTTGGTGGGGTACAGTTAAATTGATTCATTTAAATTAAATTAAAATTAAAATTGTACAGTTCAAACTGATCAGTCATAACATTAAAATCTCCTTGTCTACACTCATTGTCCATTGTATCAGCTTCTGTGACCTGTGCAGTTCTACAATTACAGACTGTAGCCCATCTGTTTCTCTGTATACTTTATTAGGCCCCTTTTATCCTATTTTTCACACCCCCACATGATGGTGGATCATTTCCAGCACTGCACAGCTCACTCAAACAGAGGAAAAGACTTGGCTTTGGTGTCAAAGTAACATCACTCTTGCCTACCTGGATGCCTCCCGTGAGGTTTTTCAGGCATGTCCAACTGGGAGGAGACCCTGGGGAAGACCCACTGGAGAGATTATATGTCTCAGATGGCCTGGGAACACCTTGGAATCCTCCCATATGAGCTAGAAGAGGGACGTCTGGTCGACGTTGCTTGGGTTTACTACCCCCACAACCCGGACTAGGACGATGGATTGATGGATGGATGGATTTTTGTCATCCCAAATTCTGAGGAACTACTTTTGAATATTGTGTGCACCAAAGCAATACATGTGACAACACATCCACAACATCACTGTTTACAGGGAAAGCACACACCTTTTGTCTCTCAGTAGCAGCTAAATCATCACGGCAAACACAATTTGACAGAGATTTCACTTTCCAGAGTGAATCAAAAAGGCCCTTAAAAAAGTGCATGCGCCATGTGGCTGTGACTGAATCAGCACACTATGCTGCTGCACTGACTGACGTGCGGTTTGAGTACGAGTGGCAGGAAGCAGGTCTGTCTCTGCCAAACACAATAAGTAGTGGAGTCTGTTTGGATGGATGCTGCTACAGCTAACAGAGCACATCCATTCAAACCAGGCAGAGTGGATACAGAATGCATGAAAGAAGCCCCAATTGCAAGTTCACAGCAGCAGCATTTAGAGCATTCACTGCAGGGTATGGAGGGGAGGTGGGGGGTTAACTGTGTATAGGGTGATGTCTGTGAATGTCCTTTTTGTAGAGCTTTGCTGAAAAGCAGCTTATTGTTGCTGTCATTTTAAAAAAATCCAGAAACTTTACAGGACAAATTAAACTTTAAAGCTGCTCTGTTCTAAGATGTGTTTGGTTAACACTGAAAGAAGTAGTCTGGAGAAATAAATAATCTGCCAAAATATGATGTTTTTGTGCTGTTTGAGTTGGGTTTTGGCTGTTTAACCCTCTGGAGCCTGAGGAGTTTTCAGACATTCTGATGTAGACGGACATAACTTGGCTTTTTTAATCTATTAATCTAATGTAATGTAATCTAAAAAAACATTTTTTCCAAAGTGTTACACAGGCTTTTATTCAGCACAAACTCAGCAACAACAATGTCAGAACAGTAAGAGAGTCATAAATCTATATTTTGATTAAATCTGCTGTAAACTTAGATTTTCCAAAAACCTATTTTCAGATGTGCTCATATATTATGAAAAAAATCTAAACATTTCTAGTCAAGACTTTTGTGCTCAGAACTGATTAAACAGAGGTGTTGGCTACACACTGCTCAGTATAGTTTTTAGACATTGTATGTGGTTTTATTTATAAAGCTTAACTAATGTGAGGTGACACTCTGTTTTCCTCAGACACTAACCCTACATTGTATATTCATGAGATAAGTGTGAAACACTCAAGTGAGAGGTCTATTGTTCACATTCCACACATTCCAAAGCCAGTAATCCATCAATGGAATGTCTGAATTTACCATGTCATTATCATATGAAAAACAGATTGGGTTATTTGGTGGGAAAAAATGTGCAGCTGTGTGACTCGCTTTGGAAAATGTGTTTCTGCTTATTTAAGCTCCTCTCACAAAAAAATCTAAAAATATTTTTCGATTCAAGTTATATATAATTGTGAAGCAGACAATTAGACACTTCTAGGCTATATTTAGTTTTAATTTCTAGGATAAAATCTTACTGAGTTAAATAAGTGTTTTGTGGAATTTTGATTTTGTTCTCGCTGGCAGGAACACCGACTTCAGAGGGTTAACTATGAACACAACATTGCACACACAACTTCACCAAGTTTTGAATAGACTCTGTAGACCCAATCAGAACATTTGTAAACAGTTGGCTATAACTCGGGACCAATCAAATTCAAAATTTCTGGACATAGTATCTCAAAAATAACTGATTTAACTGATATTATAAGAAACCTATTATATTTTACAGCAGTTTTTAAATAAAACATGTTTGTTGAATAGACTGTGCATTATTAGTGCAGTATTGAACCTCACAATCATCTTTCTCAGTATAATTCATAACACTTTTAACAAAACAACTAAGACTTTACAGCAATCAACACACACAGAGAATGACACCCAAAAGGCTAAATCACCCCAGTCCATAGCCTAGAGTCATTTGATTCCCTAGTAAAGAGTCATCAGCTGTGGGGGAAGAGCTGTGATGAAGCATCATATTTCATTGGGGTACAACTCACTCCAGCAGGGAAACAGTGAATTTGTTTGGTTTTGGTGTTTCATGGGTGGCCCCTTGTTGAAGCTTTCATCTTCCATGGCAACGTGAACCCATCCATCCATCCATAAATGTGTTTTATAGACGATAACTGGGGATAGTTAAAGGTGTGTTTTGAAGAGGTGCAGGCATTCTCCCTGTGACTCATCACAGCAGCTAATGTTAGAATTACAGTGTTATTTTACATTCTATTTTACATCACCCCAACAGAGGGGGGCAGAGATGGGGAGATAGCACTGCCTTGCCTTCCATGTCAACTGTACATGCTCTGGTTGCAATTTGCATCTGATGCACAAGCAATATGCCAGCATCCATTTTGACCATGTTTTGGCTTCAAAACGTTACAATGGGAGTAACAGAATTACTATCCAGTTCTCAGAGACTGTGCTGGACCTGCTGGTGGGTCCCTGCCATTCAAGACTTTGAAAGCAACAAACATGTTTCTGTAGGAAGCCAAAAGTGTTTCTTCTATAGCATCACGTTTGAGAGCACAGCAGCCATACTCTTAACAGAAAGCAGATAAGCAATATGAGAGCTACTCAAGACGTGGAACATTCTTTTCCTTCCTTCATTAAGATGGCCTGCACGAGCCGGTTAGAGGCGGAAGGTTGAGGCCCATTATCCATTAATGAGAGATCAGGGTAGAGTGCCAAGGGCGGGCGTCAAAGCTGTCAGACTCAGATATCGCCTTGGCTCAAGACTAGAGAAGTAAACTAGGGCTCAACAAGGAGATGAAAGATCACATCATTACAACGCCACCTAAATAGAATAGCAGGTAAGACATCACTTTCCTTTTCTGATTTAAAGCATCACAGCTCCAGATTACTGAGAATTTGGTAGTGATGTTGTCTGGAAGGAGTGTTCATTGCTTGATACCAGTGTCAGGACATTTTAATTTAGTCTAAAATGAAGACATACTCTGTCATAATGAATGTTGCTCAAAATATTACAGAAATAATGAGAATCAGTCTACATTCTTTAAGATAAAGGTGCTCATCGGAGGGATACAATAGAAATATATACAGTACTTTCCAGTAGAACTTGTGAGTTTGAGTCTGAAGAACTTTCTATATAATAGAAAGTTTAGAAGTTTACTTCCAAGCAAAGATAGTTGAGCCCTGAAGTTAAAGTGAGAAGAATCAAATGCAAATGATAATATAGTCAATGAACAGGAAGCTTAAGAAGCTTTAACTGCAGTCAGATTAGCTTCATTTGTTTCTCTTCAGGGAAGGAACAATGCACAGTGTATTATGCATTATTTAATGCATGCTGCTGGAACGCCATCCGTTTCCCTACCTTCTCCTGCTGAAGCTCTCTGGGTACCAGATGACATGATCCCAGACTCAGAACACTATTACGTTACACATACGTCTTATTCATTAAACATGGCAAGACTGAACTGGAGCAGAAGAGTTTTATTATTACAAATCAACTGCCATCTATATGGTCTTTAAAGAAAAGTGAATGAATGAACATCTTAAATTAGAAGTTGTAATTTTTGTCTCTTTTTCAGACATTTAGATGAGATACAGCAGCAATGGAAGCCTATCAGAAAGAGTCTACTAGACGTTTCCGGAGGCATAGCCATGGTGTCTTGCAGGACCTGGTTAACAAAAATTTTAGGACTGATGGAAAGGATGTTAATGTACGTGTGTGTTACTTACATTACTTACTTATGTGTGTGAGCATAAAGAAAATCAGCTGAAATAGCTACAATGCTGTGTATTATTTTTCAGTTTGATTTGATCTCATCTTTCTTTGGACTGCAGGCTCATCCTCATGTCAGAAGAGGCGAGAGGACTGGGACACCTATTTACTTTCATCCTCTGGCCCTAGACAGCATCATCACCCGCCGAGGAAGCCTGGTTCTTCTGAATGGATCTAAGACTATAGAGCTGCCCAAGGTACAGTTTAGTAGTGGAACCCAAAGTTTCAGTATATATGAAGAGTTTAATTACAAAAAGATGCTTGAAAACATGTAATTGAACCCACACGCTGCATTCATCTAAAAGAGATGGCATTGTATTACATTGTATGTATCCGTCAAAAGTTTGGACACAGCTTCTGGACACTCTGCATTGTATCTGCATTGTAGATTAATACTAAAGCCATCCAAACTATGAAGAAATACATATGGACTTGTTCAGTAAATAAACCAGTGTTAAACAAACCAGAATATGTTTCTATTTTACATTCTTCAAAGTAGGCACCTCTTGCTTAGATGTCAGCTTTCTTGGCATTTTCTCAGTCAGCTTTATGAGGTAGTCACCTCAAATGGCTTTCAGTTAACAGCTGTGGCTTGTCAAGAGTTCATGACTTGCATTTCTCGCCTTTTAATGTGTTTGAGATATCAGTTGTGTGTTTACTTTGAAAAATCTCAAATCTAAAACATGTTTTGGTTTGTTTAACACCTTTAAGTTCATAGTCTTGATGACCAGTATTAATTTACAAAAAATTAAAAAAAAAAAAATTAAAAAAAAAAAAATTTATATATAGAGACTAGAGAGAGAGAGAGAGAGAGAGAGAGAGAGAGAGAGAGAGAGAGAGAGAGAAGTAAAACAAAAAAGAGTTAAGGTTTTGTTCCAACAGCAATAGAGAAACTGTAGAAATATGTGTAAAACACTTCTCAATGACTGTGATACCCAAAGAGTCTGTGTAGATGTCATATGTGCCAACACACAACCTCACACATACATTTAATGAAGTAAATAAAACAGAAGAATCAAGCAGCAGCTTAAGATAGATAGAGAGACAGAGAAAGAAGGATAGAGAGAACAACTGACAGAGATGGGGAGAGTAAGAGGGAGGGTGAGCAAGATAGAGAAAGAGAGAGAGAGGGCAGGCCAGATTACCACAGATGATGCAGCTTATGTTTATGTAAAAGATATGTAAATTAGGCAGCTAAGTGCTGGGTGATATTTCTATGGTACAGCATGATGTTGACATTCTGTGATACTGTTGTTCACTTTCAGTGATATTTGTATCCATGTAGTTGGTAATGAGTATTATATATTGCTGACATATAATGTCAAAGCAGTTTACTTTTTAACTGTATTTGGTGTATATTTTTTTCATGTTAGCCAGGCGGTGAACTACTCCGTTCAAAAGTTTGGACTCTCTTTTTATATGAATAATTTAGTCACAAGAATATACAGTTTTACATACAGTGGAGGAAATAATTATTTGACGCCTTGCTGATTTTGTAAGTTTGCCCACTGACAAAGATATGAAGTCTATAATTTTAAGCGTAGGTTTATTTTAACAGTGAGAGATAGAATATCAAAAAGAAAATTCAGAAAATTACATTGTATAAAATATATAAATTTATTTGCATTTTGCAGAGAGAAATAAGTATTTGATCCCCTACCAAACATTAAGAGTTTGAAAAACTACAGACCAGTTAGATGCTCCTAATCAACTTGTTACCTGCATTAAAGACAGCTGTCTTAAATTGTCACCTGTATAAAAGACACCTGTCCACAGACTCAATTAATCAATCAGACTCTAACCTCTCCAACATGGGCAAGACCAAAGAGCTTTCTAAGGCTGTCAGGGACAAGATCATAGACCTGCATAAGGCTGGAATGGGCTACAAAACCATAAGTAAGATGCTGGGTGAGAAGGAGACTATTGTTGATGCCATTGTAAGAAAATGGAAGAAATACAAAATAACTGTCAATTGACCTTGATCTGGGGCTCCATTCAAAATCTCACCTCGTGGGGTATCCTTGATCATGAGGAAGGTGAGAAATCAGCCCAAAACTACTTGGGGGGAACTTGTTAATGATCTTAAGGCAGCTGGGAAGACAGTCACCAAGAAAACCATTGGTAACACATTACGCCATAATGGATTAAAATCCTACAGTGCTCACAAGGTCCCCCGGCTCAAGAAGGCACATGTCCAGGCCCGTTTGAAGATTACCGATACAGATATACGTTATGGGTCGTGGCCAGGACAGGTGTCTTTTATACAGGTAACAAGTTCAAACAGGTGCAATTAATACAGGTAATGAGTGCAGAATAGGAGGACTTCTTAAATAAAAACGTACAGGTTTATGAGAGGTCTTTATATGTAAACAGTTTGTTGAATATTATTATACACTTATTGTTGTTGCAAAATATTTAAATTATGAGCAGTTCCAAATAAATCTGCCTTACATAAACTTATTATATCAGTGGTGTTGAAGTTAATGTGTTAATAATGCATTAACACATTTCAATTATTAACACCACTGATTCGTTTACATGCTTAATGAATTTTCCTACTTTGACCTGTTTAAGCATCCTTACATCTGGCTGTTGTGACTCTGCTCTTGTCCTCTCATTCTAATACAGCTTTTAAATGGCAGGTTCTACTGAATAAACTCAAAACCAGCTGGTGGATTTATGGCTGAAGCACATTCAGAGGCAAACTAACAGAAACCGCCACAAAGTGGAAATCTATAGAGTCTCTGTTATAAGAAGAATCAGCTTCTGATGTAGATAGTATTCCATTACTTCATAAAAATGTTTCAACACCATTTTTGGAAGTGCTGAGAATCTATCTGTGACCACCATAGACTGCATAAAAGAACTGGACAGGAGGAGAAAAGTGAGGCCAAAACATTTCTGATGTCCTCTAGTGGCTGGTTGCAGTACAATTTTAAACCCCGCCCACAACCATTGTATAGAATGGGAGATACAACAAATTTTGAAATTATTTTCCTCATTCATTGATTTTTTTTAAACAAGGGACCCCAAAGCTGTGCTAACCACCAAGCCATTGTGCCACCCTCCTCACTCACTTACTTAATTAATCAAAATAAATATATTTCCTCACCAGCTAGGTCATCATTCATGACATCGTTATCCTATTGGTTTGGTTTATGGGTTACAAGGTTTGAACTTAATGGTTGCATCCAGAAACTTTTACTTCTGCTCCTGTCCTCATCTTCCCTTCTTACTACTCCTTTCCTACCCTATAAGCACACAGATGAGTTGAGGAGAGAAAAGAAGCTAGAGGGAGTGGGTAGTAATCATGGAAGAGGGAAAGCTGAATCCATTAAAGTATGTTTTTTACTACTGAGGCCTGAAAGCATGTTCCTACTGCTGCAGCCAATCTCAGTTCACACAAGTCTGGTCCATTTAATACCATTTCATCCATTTAACTAAATTACGAATGTAAGAACATCAGCAGTTTGGCAGAGTCTGCTCACAGCTAGGATTAATTGAACAGTATGAACCCTTCACCTAAGTTTATGCATCTGCATTGCCTTTTCTGTGTTCCCCCATCATTTCTAGGTATTGATGTCACCAGTGTTAATTTTGACAGGTGATTTTGATTTAGTTTTAGTCTTAGTCTTCTGACTAAAATGTAAATTAGTTTTAGTCAAATGTTAGTAACAAAAGTTATTGTTAGTTTTAGTCTAGTTTTTGTTGACGAAAACTGAAAACATTTTAGTCTCGTTTTAGTCAATTAAATGTTTAAAATATTTAATCTAATTTTAGTTGTATTTTTTAGTTAAACTATTTTAAATTGGAGCTATTTTAGACTGCTTACTGTTATTTTAATAAAACAATAGTCTTTCATTTTTGTTACATTTTCTAAAACACTTTGTGTTTATTTAACTTTTACATGACAAAATGTAGTATGTAAATACAATTTGGTATCAACGTGACTAAACACACACATTAACAGCAATCCCTTCACAGCCTCTTAAAAACCAGAAATTATTTATATCTGCGTAAATATCCAGTATAACAAACAGACACATGAGAGAAGTCTGCCCTCTGAGCTTTCTGTCACATACGATAAAGGATAGATTAAGAGGGGAAAAGTTGGGTTTCTCCGGTGTGCTGGCCTTTACTCATTTCTTTTACTGGTTCCTGTTGGCTAACATTAACTTGCACTTAATGTGGACTACCACGGCTTACGTGCCTTTCCTCTTTGTTTCATTATATGACTATATTTAAAATGAAACGGAGGCTGTATGTGTGTCTTTAAAAAACATTATTTTTGTCCTTCTGTGACATTTTCATTATTTTTTATTCGTCAACAAAAAAGTCTAATACTTTTAGTCATAGTTTTCGTTTTAAAATATTCATTTTTTGTTTAGTTCTCATCTCGTTTTTCGTTGTGAAAAAATGGTCGTCAACTAATATTTTTTCGTCATAATTATCATTAACAAAATTAACACTGGATGTCACTATGAAATCCATAAAGTACTCTCTGGATAAGATATTCTCATGTATCTGCTCAAAACTAAGTTATATTGACTCCACTCAGCCTCATTCTTTACTTTTACATTTATTCTATGGATTCAGGAATGATGGACCATAGACATTTGGACCTTTAATTCTACATTTACACAGTTACACCGTAAATAAAAGTCAGCCCAACTTAACATTTTATTGCAACTTACTGCACTCCTTTTTGAGTTCATTCATCGTGAGGTTCCACCAACTGAAATTTCTTAGTTGTCTCAAAATTCTCCTTAATCACTTAATTAGGAATTTCCACAAGAACTAGGACTCTTCATCACACAGTGACATCATTTCCTCCTGTTGGTCTCCCAGTTTTGAGTAATGAACAATCTTTTAATAATAGGGTGACTGCACAGGCCTCTGTGACACTCATAGTGAAAAGTAAAGAGAAAGTGACACATTTACCAATGTGCTTGCATACAAAGGAATTTGACCTCAACATTTGAGTCATCCATACAGTGAACACACTTGCCCAAAGTGGTTGGCAGCCCTATATATGGAACATAGGAAGCAGTTTGGGCTTTGATGCCATGCTCAATGGCACTCTGTGTCTCGTCAGTTCAGAGGACTGAACTGGCAAACTTCCAGTTAACAAGCCCATGGCTGCCCCAACTGCAAACTGAACAAGCCCACATTTCTTTTTTATATTATAGCAGCACATTTCTGGAGGGTGTTTTTGTGACAGCAAGTCATGCAGCTATCTACATGTTTGTCCCCTGATCAGAAGATTGTAAGATCAAACCCTTGTGATGCTACAGCTGTTTATATCTCAAAGCCAATGGTTGAGGTTCATCTAGTGGTGCTGTGATGGAAAATCACAGATAGCAGCAAAGTTGGTTCAAAATATATTTTATAATATTTACCAATGCAGAACTAGATATTTTTTTTAAAAAGGAGATTTAGAACATTTTGAGTTAATAATTTTGAGTTGGGTGAACTCAAAGTTGAATGTACTCAAAAAAGGAGTGCTGCCTTTTTTAGTGTGTACAGTACCACATATTCTGATGTATATTGTGTATGAGAACTTTTGAACAATAGTATAAGGTTGAATTGACTTTGAATCAGTAAACATACACAGTAAATCTGTCAGTGTTAAATCAACACTCTTAGAGTTAAATTAACACTGAGAGTGTTACATTTTGACACCCTCAGTGTTAATTTAACTCTAATAGTGTTGATTTAACACTGGTGGATTTACTGTGTACCTTTCTCTTGTTCAGCTGAGCTCATTGTCTTTTCATCACAGTTTGGCTTTGCCTGCTTTCTGAGGCTTCTCAGCATTTTATTTCCTACAATCTCTCAGCCCAGCAGAGCGAGCCAGGCGGTGAACGAAGCCCGGATGACTGATGTTTACCTGCCAGCGATCACAGGGAAGATGTCAAACCTGCTGGCAGCCCGGGCAAATCTGAGCCATTCCTGTCCATATCTGTACAGCAGCAGACGCCGAGGGTCCGCCTCTTCTGTCATCTCACAAAGAGGCTCAGACTTCAACGGCAAACAGGTGAACAAACCCAGCAGAGTGCATTTAGCTTCAGGGTCCTCACTGATGCAGTACATCGTCACTGAGGAAATGGGGGAAAACTCAGTGCTGTGATATAATGTTCTGAATCTTTTCCTATTTAACCATTAAATGAAATCTCTTCTGGGCAAAGTGGCTTTAAATGAACTCTGCTATCTTTAAAATGAAGCTACTGTGCAAAGACAACTTGGTAGCACTTTATTATAGGATACTCTTCATAAGACACCTACATACAGTGGTGTTTGAAAGTTTGTGAACCCTTTGGAATTTTCTAGATTTCTACATACAAAGGACCTAAATTTCATTGTCTTAAAGTAGATAAAGAGAACCAAATGCCCCGAGTGGCTCAGCAGGCTAAGACACTATGACCTGAGGATTGCAAGTTCAAATCCCGGTCATGCTGTTTGCCAGCAAAAATAGGCCGTGTTCTCTCTGGGCAGGTAGATGGCGCTCTCTGTCCCTATCACTTTCATGTTGCAATGTCTGGTGGCTCAGGCATCTACTGATTGGTCCATTCGGAGCAGGGAATCCTGCGCTTTCCTCCAAGTACTCCAAGCCTTGTACTGTACTTGTCTTCACCCTCCTAGAGTCAGGGACATTGCAAAAGTGATGGGGAGAGTCTGAATGGATGGGATGGGCTAACTGGCTACTACTACATTGGGAAGGGATAAAAATGGGCAAAAACTTGATAATCAAATCAAACTAAAGAGACCAAGATATTAGACTTTGCCATTTATTTACTGAGGAAAATAATCCAATATTACATGTCTGCTAGTGGCAAAAGCATTTTAACCTTTAATCTGGTGTGAATCCTTGTGCAGCAATAACTGCACAACTACAATAATTAAACATTTCCGGTAATTATTGATTGGAAGATTCAGTTGGATTAAGGACAGGACTTTGACTTGTCATTATATAATTCAGAATTCATTGTTCCATCAATGAATCAAACCGTCCTGGCCCAGATGCAGCAAAACAGGCCTAAATCAGGATACTACCACTGTCAGGAGTGAGTGGAGTGAGCGAACACAAACACAAAGATGAACAAAAATAACTGAGGTTTTAATGAAACAAATAAAGAGAAACAAACAAATACACGTATACTGAGAAATATAACTTGAATATAAACAGAGGCGAGACAGATTACGATACTCAAACATTAACCTAGATTCAGTACAAAATGACAATGATCTGCACTAGACAAGAAAACAGGGGGTATTTACAGATATATGATAATGGACATAAAAACAGACACAATACATAACGAACACCAGGTGAAAACGCTAATACAGGGGCGTGACTAGATTAAACAAACAAGGAACGAAATGAGAACAGGAAAGCATGACCAAATAAGGAAACCAGGAAGTAGGTGAGTGAGGAGCACGTCACATGGATGGCAGAGCCTGACAACCACCATCATGTTTCACAGATGGGATGAGGTTCTTATGCTGGAATGCTATGTTTTCCTTTCTCCAAACATAACATTTTTCATTTCAACCAAAAATGTCTATTTTGGTCTCATCCGTCCATAAAACACTGTTCCAGTAGCCTTCTAGCTTGTTTGTGTGAGCTTTAGCAAACTACAGATGAGCAGCAATGTTCTTCTTGGAGAGCAGTGGCTTTCTCCTTACAACCCTGCCATGCACACCATTGTTGTTCAGTGTTCTGATGGTAGACTCATGAACATTTAACATTAGCCAATGTGAGAGAGGACTTCAGTCGCTTGGAAGTTAGCCTGGGGTCCTTTGTGACCTCGCCGACTATTACACGCCTCGCTCTTAGAGTGATCTTTGTTGGTTGATCACTACTGAGGAGGGTAACAGTGGTCTTGAATTTCCTCCATTTGTACACAGTCTGTCTGACTGTGGATTGGTGGAGTTCAAACTCTTCAGAGATAATTTTTTAATCTTTCCCATTCTGATGAGCATCAACAATCTTCTTCTGAGGTCATCTCATTTGTTTTTGCCATGACACATTTCCAGAATCGTGTCGTGAAGATCTGATTTTACTAGATCCCTGTTATTTAAACAAAACCGGGTGCCCACTCACACCTGATTGTCATTCCATTGATTGGCAACACATGACTAAGATTTCACCTTCAGTTTATCTGCTAATTCTAAAGCTTAACCTTTTCATGAAAGAAGATTAACTGTCCATCGTGCATGAAAGGGTTAAAATACTTTTCCAACTTGGAAATATTGGATCATTTTCTCAATAAATAAAAGACCATGTCTAACATTGTTTCTCATTTGTTTGATTTGGTTCTCTTTATCTACTGCACAAGAAATTTAGCACATATTTGTGCAAAGCATCAATAAAAATTGAAATATGGTGAATATGATTCTGATTCTGATCTGATATGTGCTTTAAACTGATACTATAGCACTATAGGCACATTTCTAGTGTTTATTGAGGCTGTTTATAGACTAATATCACCAATCATTGTTCAGATTGTTTATTGAGTGTTAATATGTACTACATTTTGTACTAAAACATTTACAAACTCACTGTCAACAACTTGACACAAAAAACTGAACTGAAAAGCAGTGACACTGTCCTACCTCACCCTTCTTCTATAGAAGATTGAGTATTTGGAGCAGCAGCATTGTGGATTCTATCATTGACTGACCAAAACCTTTCGTTTTAACCTCCCCAGAGTTACTTAAAACAACAGAAAGACTCAAAGAGGTCCAATGTGACTGTGACGATGACGTACCTGGGCCAGGGCAAGCCTGGAGCCACCCAGGATGAGATGATGGTGCTCCAGCAGATCTGTGGAGGGGAGAACATCTCTGTCTTTAAAGGGACTGTCCAGCCTGGAGGTAAGAATTACCACAGACGCCACACACCATGAAGCCATGGAAGTGGAAACCCAATAATTCAAGCTGTTTTGAAACATGCTTTTCCAACTCAGTAGGAAATGATTGTGGTGAGTCTGCTGGCCTGCTGCTAAGCATAACTGGAATCCCTGCTGTCTTTTGCAGAGCAGTTTCAGTTCACCTCCCAGAGACACCTTGGCTACCCTTTCAGTGCCACCTTCTACGTCAATGGCATAATGGTAGGCCGAATCAGTTCGTGCTGTGAGTACCGCTACACCCCCGGATTCCAGCAAGGCCGCAAGAGCTGCTTCAGGCTGACGCGGCTGAGTGGTGGGAAACCATGCTACAAGTGAGAGTCACAGAAATGATGGTTAGACATACAAACTGTATTATAGCATCTCTACTGACTAAACGTGCTGTTTACTTTTAGGTGTGTGAATTCAAGGCATGGCATCGGCCAAGAAGCAAAGGTTATACACAGCAATCAGCAAGTCATCAAATCTAATGAAGGTTAGTGCAAACTGCAGATCACTGAATATTAACGTAATCTCTCTCTGTCACATACATTAATTAACAGTTAATTAATAATTAATCAATAAATTGAATAATTGTTGATAAAAACCCTTTGGGTTATTTGAGCGTTCATTGCTCTTTATAGAACCATTGTCTTTACTAAAGAATGCTTGAAGAACCATCTCTTTTAAGAGTGAAGAACCCACAGAGTTCTTTGTATGACAAAAGGGTTCTTGAGATTGATGTGGAATGTGTTGTAAATGGTTCTACAAATATAGAAACCTTTTGAAAATGGTTCTATATAGCACCAAAAAGGTTCCCTCTATTATTACAAGTTTGACATTGTAACTATTGCAGAACCCTTTTGGGGGCATTATACAGTGGTGGCTAATACAAAGTTTGTGAACTATTTAGATGTTTCTATATTTCTGCATAAATTTGTCCTTAAACATCATCAGATTTTATGTTCTAAAAGTAGATAAAGAGAACCCAGTTAAACAAATGAGACAAAAATATTATACTTGGTCATTTATTTATTGAGGAAAATGATCTAATATGACATATTTGTGACAGGCAAAAGTATGCGAACGTCTAGGATTAGTGAATGGGCATTTCTGTTTTATTTAAAGAACAGGGATCTATCAAAGTCTGCACTTCACAACACGTGTGTATCATGACATGAACAAAAAAAAATTCTGAGGATGTCAGAAAAAGAGTTGTTGATGGTCATCAGGCTGGAAAAGGTTACAAAACCATCTCTAAAGAGTTTGGACTCCACCAATCCACAGTCAGACCATCGACCAACAAAGATCACTGCAACAGCAAGGCGTGTAAGAGTCAACGAGGTCACAAAGGACCCCAGGGTAACTTCTAAGCAACTGAAGGCCTCTCTCACATTGACTAATGTTAATGTTCATGAGTCCACCATCAGGAGAACACTGAACAACAATGGTGTGCATGGCAGGGTTGTAAGGAGAAAGTCACTGCTTTTCAAAAAAAAAACATTGCTGCTCATCTGCACTAAAGATCACGTGGACAAGCAGAAGACTTTTGTAAGAATGTTTTGTGGATGTATGAGACCAAAATAGATCTTTGTAGATTAAATGAAAAGTGTTATGTTTGAAGAAAGCAAAACACTGCATTCCAGCATAAGAACCTTTTCCCATCTGTGAAACATGGTGGTGGCAGTATCATGGTTTGGGCCTGTTTTGCTGCATCTGGTCCAGGATGACTTATTATTAAATTCTAAAAGAAAATGTCAGGACATCTGTTTGTGAATTGAATCTCAAGAGAAGGTGGGTCATGCAGCAAGACAACGACCCTAAACACATAAGTCATTCTACCAAAGAATGTTTAAAGAACAGTTACCGGAAATGTTTAGTTGCAGTTATTGCTGCATCGGGGGGTCACACCAGATACTGAAAGCAAAGGTTCACATAGTTTTGCCTCTCACACAAATGTGTGAAAATCTGATGATATTTAGGATATATTTATTCAGAAATATAGAAAATTCTAAAAAGTTCATAAATTGTCAAGCACCACTGTAGAACCATTTTCAAAAAGGTTCTGTACAAAATGTTCTGTTGTACATCTACAACACTTTCCTCATTTACATTTACAGCATCTGGCAGATACTCTTATCCAGAGTGATGTACAACAGTGTTATGTTTACATTAAGAGAATCATCTCAGCTAGTACATACAGGTTAGAGTCCAAACTACACTTCAGTTCAGACACTGTTAGAACTAAACCATCAATAATACCTAGAAAGAAGAAAAGATACACAATTATACACAATATAAGAGCTTTACAATGCATTAAAATAAGTGTTTAAACTAGTGCTCACTTAAGTGCTCCACAAAGAAATGCTCTTCAGTCTGTGTGTGAAGACTGTGAGGGACTCTGCTGTTTGAACAGTCAGTGGGAGTTTGTTCCACCATCTGAGTGCCAGGACAGAGAAGAGTGTTGATGCTGATCTTACACGTGTCTTGAAGGATGGCGGGTCAATCTCGAAGGGTTCGTGGTGCGACTCGAGACTTGACCATTGCCATTAGGCAGGGAAAGGCTGGTCCATTTCCTGCTTTATAAGTGAGCATCAGGAAGTTGAATCTACAGGAAGTTAGTGCAGTGAACGTGGGAGAACTCCTCATCAATCTGAAGAACCCTTTCCCATGGAAAAACCCTTTATCCATAAGAATGGTTCTTTGCAGTTATATAGAACAATTTTCTTTACTAAAGAACCCTTGAAGAACCATCTTTTTTGAGAGTGTATGTTTATAACATATTTGTATTTTTGTGGTGAAATTCTTCCTTCATTTGTAGGTGTGACAGACTCTTGCCCTTCAACCCCTTTATTTGTCCCTCTCGGGATGGAGAGATCAGTACGGAGGACAAGAAAACTCCCCAAAGAGGCTAGCTGTGCATCTACAGACAGTGAAGACATGAACGGCAGCGTGAAGGAGATGAAACGACACAAGCGGCATAAGGGACGTCTCAGCCAGCAGGGAGACGTCAAAGCCTCTGAGGAATCCCAAACTAAAGGAGAAGCTGCTGAAGGAGAGAGCAAAGCAGTGACGTTAAATCAGCCCAGACCTCCTGTGAAAAAGTCAAATAATGCCAAAGAACACAGCAAAGAAAATCCAGGACCTGACAGCAGAGTCAGAGTGCCAGGTGAATGCTCATTTTTTCCCTGTTGTGTCTGTTTAATGCATTTGCAGCCGATTTGGACAGAATCACTTGGCAGCACTGTACAGCTTTGAAGATACAAACATCCTCTCTCCTTGTAAATCTCAATGCTGTATTTCATTTTATAAGACCCTACAAAACAAAACAAAAAAACAAGGAGTTAAAGACAGTTGTATTTCTTGAAGATTCATTGCAGGATGGAGAAGTCCTGAGTAAGCAGAATGGAAAGAAAAGGCCAGATCCTCTGGAAACGAATGGCAAAAGCAGAAATGGGGAAAGACTGAGAGACTTCTATGAAGAATGTGTTGAAATGAGCACTGGTCTGGAATCGGGCCTAGACCAACAGAAGTGGTTCAAAGCAAGCAGTGAGTAAAGAAGTGCGGTTCATTGCTCACGTACAGGGTTTCCCTTGAGTCTTTTAAACCCGTTCCCTCTCAGTTTATCATTTGAACATAAAAGTCTGATACTGCAAACATAGTTTGGTTAATGCAGGCTCATGCTTAAGCTACCTGAAGAATAAAAGCAACTGTGTTCCTGGATCTGCTGAAGTATAACTCAAACTCACACAGACAACTGTAATCTCAAAGACTCTTCTTTACACCTCTAGTTGAGAGTTATTACTTTCATTTTGCTGTGCCATTACAGTGCACGTTATATCAGAATGTTATGACCACCTACCTAATGGCTCAGAGTGTTCACTCAGTGGTGATCCCTGACTTTTTTATTTTTGCTTGTGTTTGTTATCGAGGATAATTGGTTCACTGTGGTATGTTGATTACTCTGTACCACTTACTGGAATTGTTCCCTACTGGAATCATTAGGCCATGGGGCACCAATGTTATGCCACTGGGAGGCACTCATTGTACAAAAAGTCACTATATTAGCAACTCCACAGAATTATCATGGCATGTTACATCAATCAAATCATGTCAGTTGAACAGGATGATTGTTTTACACTCTGCTACAACTGACTGGGGAGCTCGCATATTTGTACATGCAGCAAACCCTGTCATATTGCATCCTTGACATCCCAGGCCAAGTTCATTCCAAACCAGGGGTGGTCATACTATTCTGATATGACTATGAATGTTGGAAGTTATGCAATAGAATCATTTTTGGCATTGCACACTTTGAGTAGTAATGAGAAATTATAACTTTGTAAGTGAATTGAGTGGATCTGATTAAAGTTTTCAGTGAAAAAAATCCACCTGTTTGACCAACCAGATAATCCCATAAACAAGCCCTTATAGCAAGTGCAGTTCAATTCAGGTCAAGCTGGGCTGATCGATAATGTTGGCTGAGACTTGGAGCATAATTGCTCTAAATATTGATTAGACTGGGCAACTGTCAAGTCAGTTAAAGAGGCTCAGGCTGATTCCCATTTGTGCTGACATGTTCCAGATGATGTTTTATAGGCATTCTTTAGATTATATTTCAGAAATAGGTGCAATCATGTTACACTGCACATTACTTTTATGTTAAATGTATAAAAATGTTACAAAACATATTTGTAAAATAATATGCTGATCATATACATACATACATGCATACACATTATACTTATATAGCGCCTTTCTAGACACCCAAGGACGCTTTTACATTCAACACACTCCATTTACACACACCGGTGAGAAGCACATATAGCACATATGCAGTATTTGGGCCAAACATGGGCAGAGCATTCAGGCCAAACATGGGCCAATGTGTTAAACATCAGCATGTGGCTTTTGGCCTGGACGTGGCCTGAGCATTCGGGCCAGAATCACATCTAGATTCAAAGTGAAACTAGACAGAGGTGATTCAAGCTGAAACAAGAAATTGATCTAAGTCAGGTACAAGACTTTGTTGTAGTCAAATCAAGACCAAGACCAAGAGTGAGTGAGGCCAAGTCAAGACTGAGACTAGATTTTAAAAAAGAAAATTGTAGTTCATTTTGAATTCATTAAGATACAACCCCAAATAACAAAGGTTATAAAAAATATAGTAGTAATAATAATAATAATAATAATAATAATAATAATAATAATATCATATTATATTACTGTAATTATTATTGTATAATTATTGTATAATTGTATCATTTAACTTTACAAGTTAAATAACAACAACAATAATAAATTATTGTTGTTTTGTTGTTGTTGTTGTTGTTATTATTATTATTATTATTATTATTATTATTATTATTATTATTATTATTATTATGTTTTTATGCAGAGTTTCTTATATTTACTTACTTATTTCATTGAACCCAACATATTTCATGTTTTGTCTGGTCAATTTTATTTCATTTGTTCCATCCATTCCTGCATCTCAGGCCTGCAACACATTCCAATAAAGTTGGGACAGGGCAATTTAGGGCTAGTAATGAGGTCCCTTTTTTAATCTTTTTTTTTTTTTTTAGTGGGGGGGGGTTGTAATTAGTTTTATAATCAATCATATTTGCCCATTTTCCTTAGTCCAACACTGTCCATGGGTGTTTGGAAGCAACTGATGTTTAAAGATACTTCTCTGTCCCTTTTTTAAAAATTCTTATAGTTAGGCATATAAATAGAGTTAGAGTTAGATATGATGGGGTGTAATGTAAAAAAAAAAAATGTAAAAAGAAAATGAAAATCAAGAATACTGATAAATGAGCCCAAGTATGCTTCATTTGACCCACACACAACATTGACAAGGAAAACAGTATATATAGCATTAGGCTAACGTCTGGTAAACATTCACAATACTATAGTCTACTTCTCATTTTATCTGTCTGCCTCTGTGCCAGTCTGCCTACATCAAGTAGTTTTATCCCATTTCTGTAGGATTATAAGATACTATTAAACTAGCAAATTTTTACAATCATCTAGATGCTGTTTGATGTCAACTTCTCTAGACTTACCTTAAGCTTCATGCACAGTGTTGCTTAACCCTCTGCAGTCTGAGGGTATTTCAGACACTCTGATGTAGTCTAACATGCCCTGACATTTGTTTTACAAATTACACACATCTAAACTTATTTATTTCCAAATTGTGTTACACAGTCTTTTGTTCAGCACAAACTCGGCAACAACAGTGTCAAAACAGTAAAAGTGTCATAAATCTATATTTGGATTAAATATGCTCTAAACTTAGACTTTCCAAAAACCTATTTTCAGATGTGCTGATATATTGTGAAAAAACACTCTAAACATTTCCAGCCAAGACTTTTGAGCTCAGAACTGAATAAACAGAAGTGCTTATTTAAGCTCCTGTCACAAATATCTAAAAATATATATTTTGATTCAAGCTATATACAGTGCCCTCCATATTTATTGGCACCCCTAGTTAAAATGTGTTAAAAGCCTTAAAATAAATACATTTTTATTGCAGAAGAATAATCTCACTCTGAAAAAGTTTATAAAAAAGCAACCTTCAACTCAAGTGAAAAAAAAGAAAGAAAGAAAAAATCCTGACTAAGAAATAATTATTTCCCATAAAATGACATGTTCCACAATTATTGGCACCCTTAACAATTTCTTGGAAATAAATGTATTTGAACCATTTATGTCCTTTCTACTGTAGTTTATAAAGTGGTTCAAAGTATCTAGGAACCTTTTTATTAGCATGGAAGAGGACGCAAGTGTATCTTGCCACCACGCACAGTGCGAAGGATGGTAAAAGAAGTACAAACTTCTCCAAAGCTCACTGTAAGAGAGTTGAATCAAATTGTAGCATCTTGGGGTTATGAGGTCTCCCAAACAACCATCAGACGCTATCTACATGCCAACAAGCTGTTTGAGAGGCATGCATGGATAAAGCCTTTTCTGAGTTATTCTCATAAGCATAAATGGGTGGAGTTTGCCAAGCAGTACTGGGATTTTAACTGGGACAATGTGCTGTGGTCAGATGAGACCAAAATAGAGCTTTTTGGTAACAAACACTGTAAGCATAACACTAAGGATGAGTACGCAGAAAAACACCTCATGTCCACTGTTAAGTATGGTGGAGGATTGTTGATACTGTGGGCCTGTTTCTGCTCAAAAGGACCTGAGAACCTTGTAAGGATACATGGGATCATGAACTCTGTGAAATATCAGGACATTTTGAATCAGAATCTGGTGGCCTCTGCCCGAAAGCCGAAGATGGGTCATCACTGGGTCTTTCAGAAAGATAATGACCCTAAACATGTGGCCAAATCTACTCAAAAATGGTTCACAAGGCACAAAATCAAGCTTCTCTTATGGTCATCTCAGTCCCCAGACTTCAACCCAATAGAAAACCTCTGGGGTGAGCTGAAGAGGAGAGTGCATAGGAGAAGACCCAGGACTCTGGACGATTTAGAGAGGTTGTGCAAAGAGAAATGGTTGAAGATCCCTCTTTCTGTATTCTCCCTTCTTGTGAAGAGTTATAGGAGAAGATTAAGTGCTGTTTTTTTGGCAAAAGAAGGTTGTACAAAGTACTAACATCAGGGGTGCCAGTAATTGTGGCACACATGATTTCATTCAAAAGATTTATTTCTTAATGTGCAATTTTTTCCCCGCCAAATAAAGGCACTTAAATTAAAGCTTAGATTTTTCTCTTTTTTTGCATTGTTGTCCGATATATATATTTATATATATTTTTTTAAATTATTAGAAGCCAAAGAACACTTCTTAACCAGGGGTGCCAATAATTATGGAGGGCACTGTATATGTGTAAAGTAGACCCTTTAAGGTTTCCAGGGTATGTTTAGTTTTGTTTCTAGGATAAAATCTTGCAGTTTTCTAAGTGTTTTTGCTGAATTTTGATCCATTTTCCGCTGACCGGAGTGCCAACTCCACAGGGTTAAGCATGTAGTACTTTTCCCTATTGCAGTCCTTTATCAGGTTTAAACTAAATAAATCAACAGGAACATAACTAATGTAATGTTTTACAGTCATGATGAATCATATTTAGAGAATTTTATATAAGATCAGAATATTGAGATGAAACTGCAGTGGAGTTCTTTGCTCTTTTAGAGTTTGAGAGGAATAAGATTAAAGAACAGATCACCTTGGGCCCTCATCCTAACGACTCGGCTTCTGAAGTGGAACTCAGTGAGGAAAGTGACAGCAGCGTCTTCCATTCAAAGTCTGGGAAGCGCAAGATGAATACGAAGCAGCTTGACACACCTAGACAAGGTTGGTATGAAAAACTCAAATCTCACCTCAAAAAAGCAACCGTCTACAGTCTTGTGACAAAGTGTACATCAGTTACACTGTGCTGTACTGTTGTGACTTATTTTTCCATTTTTGAACTTTCTTTTTAGAGGCTCAAGAGAATGAAGCACTTGAAAAAGAACAAGAGCTGCTAAAAAAGGTTGGTTCAGTCTCTGAATATATATATGAAAGAAGCCTTTAAACCTTACATTACAGTCACAGGAAAAAATGGTACCATCACTGTTCACTGTTCACTGTTCGTGAACTTCAAATGGCATTTGCTGCTTGCCTGTCAGCCAGTGACTTTCCTGGTTAAATTAATCTTTTAAAATTGCACTGAATTTTGAAGTATTTTCCATCTCAAATGTTTTTATGCAGAAACTTCATAGAAACAATACAAAATGTTGATGTTTAAAATAAGTAGTTGAATGCAAAAAATTGGGATTTTTTAAATTATTATTTTAGGCTGCACAACACTGAAAGGACTTTATATAGGTTCATCTTACAACTTAGATTTGTGCCACAAGAGGGCGCCATTCAGCAGGACAGGAAGTAAGAACTCAATTCTACTTATTTGAGACTCAAAAACAGTAAAAGACTGAAACCAAACATTAGCATGTCAAAGTTCACAGCTGTTCTATGACAGCTTACTTTTGTCTGGATTTAGAAAATAAGAAAGTAATGGATATCTGAATGGAAGGGGTAGATGCTGAACAAGCTGGTGGGTCAAGGCTATTAAGAGGTTAAAATGTATCAGATTTTGTTAATATTTATTTATTTAAAATTGTACAGACACATGTTTCTTTCTCATACAAATTTGACTCTACTAAACCTTTTAAGGCACACAATTGGACCTTAAGGACCATGCTGTACTTTTAAGAGTACATTGTTTGAAAGACTTGATGGACAAGAATGTATGCGCACAGTACTTTTTTTAAAGTGTAAAGGTGTTACACTGACCAAATATTTACTTGATTTTCTCTTCAATGTGTTTGGTAGCCAAGTGACCCGCTCATTCATTGACTCTCCCCATCACTTGTAATGTCCTCCTCTGATGCATGTGAAGTCAAGCTCCACCTCTTTTCTAACTGCTTCTGATACATCGCTGCCAGGTAGCCAACATGCTCAGAGGAAAGTGCAGGTTCCTCAGTTCTAATGGATCGCCTGGCAGACACCTGAGCCAGCCGACATTACTTAGTACTGCTTGGGAGAAAGTGCCATCTTACTTGCCCAGACAGAACATGGCCAATTTTGCTCTATTTTGCTCTCTCAATTTTGACTGGCATAGTCTGACCTAGATCAGGTTAAGCTGGGTTACACTCTGTGATGTTTGGGCCCATTTTGCTGTAGTCACAGAAATAACACATCACATACAAATATTTCTCTTCATGACTTAAGATCGGTGGGCATAGAAGGCACAGTGTGACCTACTCTGTGGTGACTGGTTAGTGCCTCTGGAGACCAAAAACAACCAGCTTTTAGTTCTGAAAGTAGTGAAATTTTTTATTAAAATCTCAGTGTGACCACTCCCATGAGGCTTGTTTACAAGGATGATGTGAGGTAGCTGCATGCTGTAGGTGCATTGTGAAGGTGCCATTTACTGTTATATAGCCAGACAATGCTGTTCTGCATGTAAACACTAACAAATGTAATTGTCTTCAAATGACTAAAACATTTTAAAGGCTATAGTGTGCATGTATTAACTCCTTTTCCAGAAAGGTTGGGACACTTTCTAAAACTGCTATAAAACACTTCTGTAATTTGTTTATTTTGTCATTTGTAATTTATTTAATAGACAAAAGGACAGAACATATTTCAATGTTTTCAATGACAAATTAAATTTTATTTGCTAATTATAAACAAATTTAGAAAGTAACAGAGCCAAAGCTGGGACAGAGGCTGAAAAGTGCAAGTAACACTGTTCTTTACAGTAACACATGCCCGCTTGATCCGATACCAACAGACCTTCTACTAACTATTGCACATACTATTATTCCAGCCATCACACATGTGATAAACAATTCACTTTCCAGCAGTGAATTCCCGTCTGCCTTCAAACAGGCTCAGGTGACACCATTACTTAAAAAGCCCTCACTCAACCCTGTCCAGGTTGACAACTATCGGCCGGTTTTGCTACTGCCTTTCCTCTCTAAGGTCATAGAAAGGGAAGTGTACAATCAGGTCTCTGACTTCCTCACCCAGATCGACCATCTTGATCGTAACCAATCTGGTTTTAAAAAAGGATATTCTACTGAAACGGCTCTGTTGTCCATCACAGAAGCCTTAAAAAATGCCAGAGTCACCGGACAGTCCCTGGTGTTCATACTGCTGGACCTGTCAGCAGCCTTTGACACGGTCAATCACGATCTCCTATTATCTATGCTTTCAAACATGGGTATCTCGGATGCACCACTATCATGGTTCAGATCCTACTTCACTGAGCGTTCATTTAAAGTGTCATGGCTAGGACAGCTGTCCTCTTCGCACTCACTGTACAATGCAGTGCCTCAAGGCTCGGTACTGGGACCCCTTCTCCATTTACATCACCTCACTGGGACCAGTTATCTGCTCGCATGGCTTTTCCTACCATTGCTTTGCTGATGATACTCAGCTTCATCTGTCATTCCCGCCTGATGATGACTCTTCCATCTCGGCCCGGATATCTCATTGCCTCTCAGATATATCCTCATGGATGAAGGATCACCACCTACAACTTAACCTCTCAAAGACTGAACTACTGGTCTTCCCCGCAAAACAGTCAGTTCAACACAACCTCACCTTGACGATCAACTCTCTCTCACTGTCTTTGTCAAAAGTTGTTAGGAATCTTGGCGTTATGTTTGATGACCAGCTTTCATTCACACATCATGTGGCCTCTGTTGCACGGTCCTGCTGCTTTGCGCTCTATAATATCAGACAAATCAGACCATTCCTAACGCAACATGCCACTCAACTCTTGGTACAAGCTTGGTTATCTCACGCCTCGATTACTGCAACACTGTGCTAACAGGCCTCCCAGCCTGCACTATTAAACCACTACAGATGGTCCAGAATGCAGCAGCACGTCTGGTTTTTAACCATCCAAAACGGGCACGTCACCCCACTGCTCATTGAGCTACACTGGCTTCCGATTGCTGCCCGGATCAAACACAAAGCCTGCACGATCACCTATAAGGTGATGACAGAGCAGGCTCCCTCTTATCTGCACTCGCTCCTAAAAGCTTATGTCACGGCCCGGTCGCTGCGCTCCTCCAGTGAACGTCGCCTTGCTTTGCCTAACATTCACACAAAGCAATCCAGACTGTTCTCCTCAGTAGTTCCCAGATGGTGGACAAGCTGCCTACCGCCACTAGAGCAGAGGTGTCCCTCACTGGTTTCAAGAAACTCCTATAATCCGAGCTCTTCAAAGAGCACCTGCTCTAGTGATCCCAAATACTCCCCATGAGTACTGATATGCACTCAGCATTCAATATCAAAATGTTAATTATTTAACTTTAGTATTTTTCGCATTTGTACTTTCCTAATATTGTAAGTCGCTTTGGATAAAAGCGTCTGCTAAATGCATTGTAATGTAATGTTCTGGAAGGTTCCACAAATAGCAGTTTAACAATCCAGATTGAGTATAAAAGGAGCATCACCAAAGGATTCGTTTTTACAAGCAGGAATGGATCATAATTCATCACTTTGGATCAAACATCATGAGAGGATTGTCAGTTCAAAGACAATGTTTCTCAGTGCAACACTGCAAAGAATTGAGGTCTTTCACCATCTACAGCTCTTAAAAACCGACGAAAAATTTTCGTCATGAAAGCAGGCTCTCTTCCCCCGAGCTGGAATGTGAGCCATTAACACCTCGCTTCTCTGCTTGTTGTTATGCAAAATAAGTGCGTCTTCACACACTGTCTCTCACACAGACTCTCAGTCAGGGTTTTACTGAGTGTAAATCCTCTTTCCACAAAGGTTGAAGGAAAAAATATTTATATAATTATAGAGCAGGAATCATGCTACAGGCTTGCATGCGCATACACACACACACATGTGGTGAGCTTCTGTGAAAGCTGATACACGCTGAACAGAAACTCAGTTACATGAAATGTACAGGAAAAATAAACCATATTTCATTGTTGTAATTTAGAATAAAATGTAATTTCAGTGGAGACTGTCAATGCTTGTACATACTCTGTATCATGAAAAGATTCAGGTGGTCAGGGGAAATCATGGCGTGTAAAGGCTAAGGGAGGAAACTTCTGCTGAATATGCTGCACAGTAAATCTGCCAGTGTTAAATCAACAGTATTAGAGTTAAATTAACACTGAGAGTGTTACATTTTGACACCCTCAGTGTTAATTTAACTATAATAGTGTTAATTTAACACGGGCAGATTTTCTGTGTGCTGAACATGTAACCATCAAGCCCTCAGAAACCATAATGCTACTGTGATGGTCTTAGCCACATGTGTTCATAAGTACTTTGAAAAATCATTGTCACTTAACACAGTCCACCAGTGCACCAAGAAATGTTACTTGAAACTGTACTATGCAAAGTGGAAGCCATATAATATCACAAAAACGCTGGTTCTCTGGAGCCCAAGGTGATTTGTTCTGTGGTCAGACAAGTCCATGATTCATCTTGTTTTTTGGAGAAAGCTGTGATAGCATGGGGGTACATCAGTGCCCACGTATGGGTGATCTGTATATATGTGAAGGTGTTTTGGAGTGACCGTCAAGATGATTTCCCTGAAGCTCAGCAGGACACGGACATCCTTATGAGTAACCACAGTTACAGATATAGAGTGTGTGTGCTTGACTGGTCTGCCTACAGTCCAGATCTGTCTCTTATATAAAATGTGTGGAGCATCATGAAGAGGAGCTTCAGATAACAGTGACCACAGACTGCTGAGCTCAAGTCTTGTATACAGCAAGAATAGACAAAAAATACAATTTGTATCTTCGTTTCTCAAACAATTACAAAGTAGGATTAAAATAAATGTTCATGTAACCCACTGTTATAGGCATCAATTTGTGTTTATATTTCACAAACATAATTACATTTCCCATTTAAACCACAGACAAAAGTTTCTTTTTCTGTTAAATAAAAGTTCAAGTGAATTAACAAATGACAGGTTTCAGTTTTTAGTGCATTTTTAGAAAATGTCCCATGTCTTTTGGAAATGAGGTTTGTATATGTAGTCAAAGACCCCGTTTACATCTGGCTGTTCATGCAGTTAGCATCTGAATTATTGTTGAGAGCATTTGCACTTTAGTTACTCTTAATTAGATTGAAATCGAATTGCAATATGATGAGTAATATGCAAATTAGCTCATATAAAAGAGTCAATGGAGGTGTCACAATACAAAAGGAGTCACAATACTACAGTAGAAGCACAAGGGGTTCCACTGTTTAATACTGTAACACTGTAGTTATGTCTACCAAGAGCTATATACGTACATGCTTGTTGTACCAAATCAGCTTTTCTTGTTGCACTGCAAGTTCTCATAAGGTTATAGGTAGAATTAGGTTTTAGGTTATTAACGTTACACTTATATAGCGCCTTTTTGGACTTCATGATCTGCTTAGCTATATCATTCATATCTCATTCCTGTCCAAGACATTCCTTCAGTTGTCTTTGCAACTGTACTTTGATTTATTCTGAGATTAAGTGTCCAGATCTACTTGAAATGATATATATCAAGTCACTGACATCCAGGCAAAAGACTTAAAGCAGGATTGCATCCAAAATCCATTATATAACCTGTTCCATACAATGATGACAGATGGTAGGAAGTTAGCCAGATATTACTGAGCCTTCCGTAGCCAGAAAGTGAAATAGCAATGAATTAAAGGTCCTGTGATTCAGAGGTTTCGATATGATAAGAAACTCAATAACCTCAATGAGATTTCAGTATAAAAGTTCAGACTGTATGCTGTCTTCATTAATCCTACAGGACTGTATTTTTATTACTATAATATTCTTCCTGAGATAAATATACTGTATAACAGAACATGTTTTTATTTTGTTCATTCTCACTAGAAATAAATCTTCAACACAAGTATACAAATATAAATTCATTGAAATATAATTACAAACCGGATTCCAAAAAAGTTGGGACACTAAACAAATTGTGAATAAAAACTGAAGGCAATGATGTGGAGGTGCCAACATCTAATATTT
>BRDA01037788.1:0-22686 GCA_036984385.1 Crenuchus spilurus | reverse complement strand
CTTTACAAAAAGGTAAGCTAACGTAATGTAGCTAGCTAGTTCGCTAACGGTGATGATTATGTATATCTGATATGTTTCATTTTTGAATGTTTCAGTGTATAAAGGGGAAATGTGTAATCTGTTATCATTATCTTAGGTGTTTAGATTAAATATATCACAAACACATCTAACTGGAGCCATAAGACACACATACAGCCACCGTTTCATTTTAATTGTAAGTATTGATATTTATTAGTACTCTTATTGGTACTTGGTATCGGTACTTAAATGTAAGTACTTGTACTCGTACTCGGTTTAAAAAAATGTGGTATCGGTGCATCCCTAGTAAATTCCAATATTAAGTTAAAGCTTCATGGCAATATTATGTGAAATTGTATTTATTTTTGCCAATGTGATTTGCACATAACAGAATCTGACTTTTAACCAATCTGTGCAGTGAAACACACACTATTGAACACACATTAGGATGTGAGAACATGTGCCTGAAGAGCTGGGAAGCCCTATCCATGTTACCTGGGGAGAATTTGGAGGTTAGGTGCCTTTCTGAGTCATTTCAGTCACCTTCCAGGGATCAAACCATCAACATTCTGGTCACAAGACCAGATCTCTAACCCCCAAATATTAAAGGTTGTATATACATTTTAAACACAAATATAGCCATAAACAATTAACTTTATTAAAATGATGTAGTGAAGTAAACACATCCTGAACTCTGTGTGTTGTTCGCTGCTCTTTGTTTTCATAGCCAGTCCAGGTGCACATGCATGTTAGTCCTTCCCTGTATGGAAATGTCTCATCCCAACGTTTCGCAACACAGCACAACATGAATGGAAGGAGGAAGCTATGGCTTGGCTGAATATGAAGTATTTGTTTTGGTTTGAGACACTGGTGCTTTAGTGCAACATCAAGTATCAGAAAGGATAATATATAGAACTTTTAACATTCAAATAAAACCACCCACAGCTGCTTTTACATTCTATTTGCTCCTCATAATCAGAAAAATGTGTCTTTTTTTGTTATTTCTATTTAATTTAAAACTGAAGCTTTTCATGAACTTGCTTATTCAGTACAACAGCAGCAGTGCTGTTACCTACCTACGTCACTGTAGGTATACAAAGGCCACAACACAGTAACTTTATAGATTCGCCCCAGCAAACTCATTTGAGCAGAAGACTGTAGCATGAGGCTCTAAACATGGATGTAGCTTCAATATAACTGCAGCTTTTGCATCTGCTGCTTGTGTGCTAATATAGTGTCAATGAATATGAATGAATACAGGCACGTCTGTTTAGTGCCTGATCAGCAAATGTATAAAACAGAGCAATGAGCTAGCGAATACCACTCCAGTGAACAAAGGCATACTTTTTAAGCCTCATTACAACGACTGAAGCTCAGCCTCAAGTGTTTTCCACATCCAGAAAATCAGAGAATCCCTGTGGACTGTGAAATTTAATTAAGACTCAGCTTAATCTGTGCCTTGAAATCTGGATCTTGGTGTCAAACAGATTCCCCTTAAGTCTTGGATTAAAACGGTGGCCCACATATTAATATTTAAGGCCATTTTTAATCTGATCCAACAGGCACCAAGGAATTGGCATGTGATTAGAATTAGCTCCAATAAACAAAGCAGACAAGCTGTATGTATTATCTTAAAACTGCAGCATTGTTTTTGTTACCCAAATGCTGGGTTGAGCCTGTTGGGTTATTTCCACAGAGCTGGGTAGTTTAGCTGCTGGGTTGGTATCTTTTGTTCTTAATATCACTGTTCTGGGGCAGTTGTAACAATTGGGTTAGTAAATCTACCCAGACTATTGGTCATATTTCCTGCTCACAGCATGTTAGAAAAATGATTTTGTACTTATATGGCATTATATGTCATCTAGTTATCTTAACATGTTCAACCCAGCCTGGGTAGTTGTAATCGTTCACTGTAGTTGTTTTTACCCAACAATTGGTTAGCACACTGGGTCAAATGGTTAACACAGCACAGTTGGTTATACACACTGTAGAGTTTGTTTAAAGCAACATTGATGGGTTAACATTTTTACCCTGTGTGCTGGATTCTAACTACTCAAAAAATTAAATAAATAAATAAAAAACACAAACCTGCAAAATATAGCTACCCCGGCTGGGTGAGCATGTGAAAATAACTAGAATAAAATGCCATGTAAGTACAAAATCATTTGTTAATTTGTGCCTCTGTGTTGTGAGTGGGACAAATGAATCATAGGATGGATAGATTCACTATCCCAGTGGTTAAAACTGCTCAAAAACAACTAAGAACAGTTTAGCCCATGGTTACAAAGTACGTGAAAGTTTGTGAACCCTTTAGAATTTTCTAGATTGCTGCATAAATATGATCTAAAACATCAGCAGATTTTCACACAAGTCCTAAATGTAGATAAAGAGAATCCAGATAAACAAATGAGAAAAATATTATTTTATTTATTGAGGAAAATGATCCAATATGACATGTTTGTGTATTTGTACGACTGTGGATTGGTGGAGTCCAAACTCTTTAGAAATGGTTTTGTAACCTTTTCCAGCCTAATGAGCATCAAAAACTCTTTTTCTGAGAGCCTAAGAAATCTCATTTGCTTTTACCATGATACACTTCCACAAACATGTGTTGTGAATTGCAGACTTTGATAGTTCCCTGTTTTTTAAATAAAACAGGGTGCCCACTCTCACCTGATTGTCATCCCATTGATTTGAAAACACTTGACTAATTTCACTTTCAAATGAACTGCTAATAAAAGAGGTTCACACTTTTTCCATTCACAAATACTGTATGTCATATTTCATCATTTTCCTCAATAAATAAATGACCAAGTATAACACTGTTTATATTATATTTGTTTAACTGGGTTCTCTTTATCTACTTTTAGGACTTCTAAAATCTGATGTTTTAGGTCAAATTTATGCATAAATATAGAAAATTCTAAAGGATTCACAAACTTTCAAGCACCACTGTAAAAAGATTGAATATGTCATTTAAAAACTAACATTTACAAACATTCAGTTTCTTTATAAGAATGATAAGCTCCATACAATTTAAATGTCTCATGTTCTGAACAACACAACCATCAAAATATTTACAGATGGTTCAGTGTAGCTGTTTATTTTCATATTCTTACTTATCTAAGTGATAAGAAGTATTTAAATCTGGAGATTTTTTAATACAGGACAGCCAAGTTCCATTAGTGATTACTGTTTACTCCTCAAGAGTTGCTATTGTCGTAAACTGCTGATTTGGCATGATGCGTCTGTTATGATCTGTGAAGAAGGAAATTTTCTACAGAGACCAGCTAATCAAGATTAAATCTACCCAGTTGGGCAAGATTCCTGCTCATGAGTGCTATATCCTTCACAGCGTGACCAAAGCGAGACACCTCACACTTCCTCATGAGGAAACACCTGGTTCATTAGAAAAAAAGTGTTTGCTTGAAGCAAATGAAGCAAAAATGAAACACATGAACCACTAAAATGGTTTTTAACTATTTACCTCAGCAGTAAGTGGCTCTTTGTCTGTAAAACACTATAAAACAAATAAGAAAAAATAACATTTACAGCCTATTTATGCTAAAGTTTGGGCACTCCTGGTTAAACTCCCTGTATTTGTCAAAGTGTACAAACTTCTACAGAAAACACGTTTCTGCATGTTTTAATGCACTTACTCAACATTTATTTAATGTTGTTATGAAATTAACCATGGAGCACAAACATTTACACAAAGTAACAATTTTAAAAAGTTACTGATGTTTAGAAGAACACTGTTAGAACACTTGGCTCCTGACAGCTGTTCAGTCATTACATGCACTCATTACACTCCACATGAAAGTCACCTGATTTAGTTTAAAAGTGCTCTGTGCATATTGGTAAGGAGAGCTTAGTACATGGAACTGACATCTAAAGTGCCTGATGATAACCAAAATGAATGATAACTGAAGTAATATTTCCCATAAGAAATAATGTAAATTCAATTTACATCTAGACACAAGGCCAGAGAACCGGCGAGACACAAGGCCAGAGAACCGGCGAGACACAAGGCCAGAGAACCGGCGAGACACAAGGCCAGAGAACCGGCGAGACACAAGGCCAGAGAAACGGCGAGACACAAGGCCAGAGAAACGGCGAGACACAAGGCCAGAGAAACGGCGAGACACAAAGCCAGAGAAACGGCGAGACACAAGGCCAGAGAAACGGCGAGACACAAAGCCAGAGAAACGGCGAGACACAAAGCCAGAGAAACAAAGTCAGAATGAATGACGAATGTGTGGGTGAATGAGGAACTCGTGGCTGGATGCTTTTTTTTGCAAAAGTAGCAGTGAGTCACGTGGGCACACCGACAAATACTTGGTGGATGAACAATAACTGGGACAAAATTTCTCCAAAAAAAGTAGTCGATAACCGAATTGTATGATGAACAGGGCAAACGATAACCGAGGTTCCACTGTACTGTGAATTTCAAACAGTGTCTCCTACAAATATAAATCCCACATAAACAAACCAAAAACAGACAAATTCCACAATTCTAGGCTGCTTCATTGTAGTCCTGAAATTTTACATTTACCAGTCTCAGGTCCACCATTACAGTTTAAATTCCGAGTCAACGTCAGGCAAACATCTTCTCAACACCATCACTTCAATTCATAACAGCTTTAGGCCTCCTCTCTTAGATACTACATCATACCATGCACCTCTTTTTCCATTTGATAGAAGAAGTTTCCCACCTGTTTTCTGGTAAATGCATCAAATATAGGAACAAAAAAAACAAAAGTGTAAACTTCCCCAGGAGGAAATACAACTCCTTGTAGACAATGTGAAATAAGAGGAAAATAAATTAGCATAAAAACATTTTACATTACATGTGGTCTGTAAACTGAGCAAAGCTTAGCTGGCATTTCAGATTTTAAAATGCAAGGTTCCGCAAACAGCCTCTCCACACCAAACATTCCTTTCATAACAGCTTTTCTCTTCACTAACCTCCTCTCTCACACTTCTCTTGCATACCATGGTAATCATCAATTATCTTCCTATTGTCTGTCCTCTGCAATTGTGACAGTCCTATTTATAAAGTCACTTTTTTGTAACTAAGCAGATCCGTACACAGTGATGTAGTTATAAAAAACTCAAGTGAGCAAAAACATAATTTATACTGAACATAAAAACCTCAAGCTCATTGCCCAATTTCAATGTAAAACAAGAAAAACATCACTTAGTGTAACTATTATTGGAGTAAACAAAGGCAAAATGTCTTTTTGTCGTCATTGTTTTCATACTTTTGGGGTTTATCTCTTCACTCAAGTTGTCTTATCGATGGTACTATAAACAGACCAGAGAAAAAGAAAGGTTATGAACTTTAGTAGAAATGATGCTTAGACAAAAAAAACAAGTATGACATGCAAAATGTTAGGTTGATTACACCAGAGAGATAAAAAGTACTTTTTGCTGATTGGCTGGCAGGAGTCTACAACTGGACATCTATAAATTAGAGCCATTAAAAAATAAGTTTAATCATTGTTCTATATCAGTGTTCTGGAAACTATGAATGGTAGCCACAACAAGCAAACAAACTAGGCTAGCCTTGCTGACATTACCCTCGCCCATGACTAAAGACAGTAGTATTAACCACAAACGGGTCTTTATTTATATTAACAAAGAAAACAAACAAAAATACTGATGGATAACCGCCTTCAAGGTGCCACATTCTATATTTATGGTCTAAGAACTTGAGTGTAGTTTCTTCTCCCTAGTCCATTAATTTAGTATAACAGAACACAATGAAGGCTGTTATCCCTTACTTAAACATCAGGAACTGTTCAAATCACATGGCTGGTGTTTTATGCAATGGTTCAGCATAAAAACACTTTAATAGTTGATATTGAAACTTTATGCTAGTTTTATTTTGACGTTCATAAACCAAGTAAACACAGATGTGATCATGTAAATTTTATCCAAAAATCATATTTACAGATATTAAAAATGGGTGAGATGCCTGTGAGGAAGACACACAATGCAAAAGGACCTGCCAACACTGCCACCATTTGGGGGAAAAAGGAACCTCACATCTGCTTTTTGTTGTAAATAGTTGTACTATTTTCCATCTTTAAAATGCTTCATTGAACATGTTTGTGTTTTTAAAGGTAAACAATTTTGTATCTGATTTTATGTTTGTGCTTTTGTGGTCCAGTATGTTGATACAGAATATAATAAAAAATAATGCTCAATTTATATAGTTTCTACTAAAAAGCCATTTTTCCACATTGAACAGATTATCATTTACAATAGGAATCAAAATGGAACAAGCTCTACATGTCTCTTAAAAGTTATTATCCTAAATCAATCATAATGAAAACTGTTAGAGTGGCTCTATGTGGTCAGTTGGTGGTTAGCATGTTTACCTCTCAGCACTGAGGTTTTGGGTTCGAGTCCCCATCTGGGGGGAGTTTGATGTTCTCCTTATGTCCCTCCCATAGTCCAAAAACATTGAGATCATTTGAATTGGTGACTGGTGTGTGTGACTGCCAAGTGATGGATAGGTGCCCTGTCCTGAGTTTTGATACACACTAGAATGCCTTGCCCAGTGAAGGGGTATGGGGATTAAGTAGTTAAGAAGATGGATGGATGTAGAAGTGCCTGGAAATGGAGAGTTGGTCAGAAGTTAGGTTACTCATCATTTACTCAACCTGTGTATTTTCTTCATTACTACTCTAATACTGGATTCCGGTGCTCATGCTGTTGGAACTTTTATTCATGCCTTTATCATTAAATACCCACACGTTACTGTAGTTAACATGGTTAAAATTTGTTACAGTTAATAATTAATTGAGTAGAAGCTTATTTGAGTCCCAAAAGCCATAAAATTAAAGACATAACCTTCTTTCCAATATGTTGTACAAGATAACTGCATTATTATTGTTTTAATTTTTTACAATTTTAAAGGGAAAAAAAAGAAGCACCAATGCAAAGTATGGGCACACTAAGAGATCTTCAAACTTCTCACTCTTCAAACCTTGTCCTAACAATCAGCAGCTATGGGCTCCTCTAAGGTTCTGCCTAGCATTCTGAAAATAAAAAAAAATTATTATTCCCATAAAGTAGGAGAAGGCTGTAAGAACTGTAAGAAGATATTTTTTTAGCTAGCAGTGTATAATGTACATAATTAAGTAATTGTAACTAGTTACAGGAATGATGGATGCCACAGAGGTCTGGAACATCAACATGTTCTTCGCGAACTGCTTAAATAATTACTAGGATTGCACTGTCTGCAAAAAAATGGAAGATTAACAAAGCAGGCTTCCACAAAAAGATATTTAAGCACATCGAATTGCACAGTGGACTACTACAAGAGGCAGTGGGGGTTAGACATGGTCTTTACATCACGATGCATGATGAGCCAATGATGTCTTTACAAGGAAGAATGGGCAAAAATTTGCCAAACAAGAAATGAAAGACCCTTAGCTGTTACAGAAAGTGTTTACAAGCTGTGATACTTGCTAATGGGAAACTGAGTACTGAATATGCAAGGTGCACTAACTTTTGCTTTTGACCCTGCTCCTTTTTTGTTACAGTGGAACATCTGTTATTGTTTTCCCTGGTACAATTTGGTCATCAACTTTTTTAGGGGAAATTTTGTCCCAGTTTTTGGGATATTGTTCATCCGCCTGGTTTCCGTCAGTATGCCCACAACTAGCCACTAATTTCACGAAAACAAAGCATTCACCCACTCATTCATCACTCGCCTACTCATTTGTCATTCATTCTGACTTTGTTTCTCATTGTTAACACTAAAAACAAACTAAACACGTCACACTAAATGACAGCATGCAGCTCTACCACCTGAAAACAAATAGCGGCCGAGAACAGGTGTAGAAAACAAAGGCTGCCGTACACTCTAGAACAGAGCGGAAACCCATAAGAGTGAAGCTAAATGTTCATTTATCCATTTCATTAGTATTCTGTATTTATTTCTCATTGTGTTCTGTATGTAAAATTATAGTTATTCTATATAAAATGTATTTTGTTAATATTTTGGAGTGTCTGGAAGAGATTAATTGGATTTATATTATTTCTTATGAGAAATATTGCTTCAGTTATTTTTCATTACGATAATCATCAGACACTTTCAAACAGATTAATGACAAAAACTGAGGTTCCACTGTATAATAAAACTGTAAAGGATGAAAATAGAAAAGTAATCTTGTTTAAAATATTAAAGAAATACGTCAAGGTTGTGCCTTTTAGAGATCAGGTCATCTTTTGCTTCTAATTTTGAGTGCCTAAATTTTGCATTCCACTGTACATTTTATAAACTCTTACTAATATCTTTCCACAGATTGCATTTTAAGCAAGACATTAAACCAAAAAGTGATTCCACTTCATGCTGTAGATCTGCACCAGCTTGGTTGAGCGAGGCCGGAATTAGTCACAGGGTGAAAATGAAACATTTATACCCTCATATGGCAGAATTTAACATGATGGAGGTCCAAAAGACTAATCACAATAATGAGAATGAATCCAAATTTACACCTCACACTGGAATGAAAAGTAATCGGACTACAGCATAGAAGCACATTCACTTCAGCCTCTCCTTTCGCAGGTGGCTCAGTTCTCATGGCTCACGTTTCAAAGGATGCGAGCGACAGGGATTCAAATGTAAATGCTTTTCTCCTCACAAAAGGAAAAAATGAATCTACCAATAATGTGCATGCACAATGAGGCCAAGGCACAGAGTGCACTCTGTTCACACAAAATTGCAAGGGGGAATGTAGGGGAAATATTCAAAGCCTGTAGTGTAAAGGAATGCAACCCTGTGGCCTATCGCCAGATTCAGGCATGAGGAACCGAACAGATACAACTGATACAAACAGGTCAGTCATAATCACAGCTTTGGAAGGAGGGAAGAGAGCATTGCAGATTATTAGTTTCATTGGTTTTACAATACGATTTTAGTTTTATTCCATAAAATTCCTAATTAAAATATTCACATTTTGATTTTTAATCCATAGAAAATGAAGAAGTTTTTAGACCGCAAAGAAAACGTTCATAAACAACTAATGTTGTAACTTTAAAAGGTGACAAATCAATATTTAGTGGAATAATCTGATCTTTGTTTATGCTCTCCCTCAGTCTTTCAATGTCGGGTAATTTTATGACAATAATTCAAGCAGCTCAGCTTTGGTTGATGGCTTATAAATGCCACCTTCCTCTTGATTACATACCAGAGGTTTTCAGTGAGGTTCAGGTCAGGAGATTTTCCAGACCTATATAGGTATATATAGATACAGATATATACTGTAGGTATCAGTCAACATTTAGAATTAAACTTTTTGTCAATGTGACAACAGAATTTGACCTCTGCATTTAACCCACCTGAAACACACTAGGCTGTGGGAACGTGCCTGAAGTGGCAATTCGCCACTTCGCCCAGGGAGAAGTCAGGGGTTAGGTGCCTTGCTTAAGGGCACTTAAGTCATGACCTGTCCGGTGATCAAACCAGTGACCTTCCAGTTACAAGACCAGATCCCTAATCACCAGACCACAGCAGTCCCCAAAAAGCTAGTTAAATAATTTTCTTCCAAAATAAAAATGTGTTGATGGAAATTATGTAATGTAATGGGTGACCCCAAACTTCTGAGTGGTACTGTAGATTATCTATAGGTAGGAAATAGCAGACTATCCACATAAAATAAAAGGCTAAACCCTTATATACAGTCTACACTTACTAATGGTTAAGGTGGATATAAAACAGCTAATACTGCATCAAAAACATAACCTAAAAGTGAAAATAATAAATCACTGAAACAAACAGGTGTGACACTAGGTTGTAGATTAGCAAAATGAGTGTGGGAAAGGAAGCAAGTCACTATCCAAACTCACTCTTATAACAGCTAAGTAGAACAGAGGGAAGAGGCCTTGTCACATTGGATTTATGAGCTATAGCTGGAACAAAGGAAACCATGTGATGCACAGTTGCAGAACCACCAAATTTCCACCAGCCCCCTCCCTCTAGACTCATTATATTAGCATTAGTCTGTCATGAATGGTGGATTTAGGTCTACTGCCTTCACAATAGACACTTTTCTACCTCCTGGGGCCAAAAACGAGCCAGATTGTGGAGCAAAAAAGCAACTTCTGCCTTTCCACTAACATGTTAAAGGATCTATAAAGTACGTCAGAGTGCAAACACATTCAAACAAACATTCAAAGAGGGAGTGAACTTTACAGAGCACTGGTCAATAGAGGTGTGACCAAACATACCTATTAGACTAGACTTACAACACATGTGAATAACTGGGTTAAAGATTAATTTATTAAATTTGCTTTCGCTGTATCCCAAGCTAAAAACTCTCAAGTACAAAACATTACACTTCAGTTTCATTCAAACTTCAGAATATATTTATCCATTTTTTATATTACGTCAATCTCAGAGATATTCAAACTAAAAGGGTTTCTTTCACACAAAGAAGAATTTCTCAGAGATAACTTAAACCCAAAGTCAAACCCACCCCAAATGGGAAAAAAAGAAAACCATTCCTAGTGGACAATCCTCAAGGTTGGGTTTAAACAATCAAGATAACTGAGAAGTTCTTCTTTACAGAATATTCCCCTTACCGTCACATCTAAAGTGCTTGTAAACAAGTGATTGCATTTAGTTAGAAAAGCAAGACATTTAGAAGATAGCACTACATGATAAACATAAGACAAATATAAAATGAAAAAGTAGTCAGTCTGGATTCCTGTTCTCCAGTGTTCTTACATTAATGAGAAAGGAAGGTTAAAGTTTCACTTAGAAAACTAATTTGCTCGCACACACCTTCAGCACATTCATCCAGTAGGTCCACGTCTCAAGCAGGTTATATACAGGCACATTTTTCACTTCACTAAGCATCAAGTACTAAAATCAAGTAAGACCAGCCAACCTTTAGTGTCCTCCACTGTTAGCTTTTAGAAACACTTTGAAGGAAAAACCTGTTTAAAACCATAGGCTTTAATATATAGCAAAACTTCAGACTTTGAAACTGATAAAACTCAGCTCATGTATAAAAGATGGCCACTTAATATTACAAATCACAATTCTAGTACTAGCATTCCAAAAAGCTAGGCTGCACTTCTACACCACTAGGTTCCAAACAAACGAAACCTTCATGTTGTCCATATTCCACCACTTTTGATAGATGCAACTGAAGTAAGCTTTCACCCATAATCCTTTGAATATGGCTATAACTCAAAGGAAGTTCAGGAGAAATGGTGGCAGTGCCAGGATTGCATCAAACTACAGAATTCTTTAAACACTAGTTTTATTTCATTCAAACTGTGTTCAAGAAATGTCAACAACAGCTTCTCCATCCATCTTCCTTCTGTGGGTTCATGGCTTTGTAGACTTTCATTTTGCATGATGTGTCACAAACAAGTAACCTTGATGGGACACTTTTTATTACAGTACTACAGAGGACACTCATACTTAGACTGCAGCTTAGCTTTTGGAATGCAGCTCCTGTCATGTTTTTATTAGGGATGGACAAGATCAGCCACCAATAGTATTCCAAAAGCTAGGCTGCATATCTAGACCACTAGGTCACAGGAGGCTGTTCCAAACAGAAAAATGGCAGCCTACAGTCAGCCAATTTTGGAGGACACAACCGAAAAAACCTTCATACGCTACTTTCAAATATAATCTACTTTCAAATATAATAATATAATATAATTTAAGTACAGCTCTGATAGCACTGTATCAAACTGCAGTGAAAAAGCAGCTTTTGTCTTTAAATATATTTCTAATTTCATATAAGCAATGTCCAAGAAACTGGTGTCAACAGCAGCCTTGGTACATACTTCCACTTTTGGACAGTGCAACTGAGAACACTGGTACTTAAGACTGCAGCCTAGCTTTTGAAATGCAGTAATTACTTGGCACTACATGAAAAATGACATTATCAGTCCCATATTGAAGGAAAAAAAAAACAAAGAGTTTACAATTCCAAATGTCCAATTGTTACCTTGTACAGTAAGAATTTTGCAACTTCTAGACCCCACAGAACCCTCTGCTAGCCACTCTGATTCCCTGTAATGACTACCTATGACCATAATGTAATGTGAATTTTACATTACATTTACATAAAAATTGTTTGTCACTGGTATAATAGACCTAACCATCAAATCAATCAGATGTTAACTAGCATTTATTTTAATTATCGGACCCAAAAACTCCACATTGGTGCATCTCTTTACTTTTTCTGCTGTCTCATCTTCCTCTGTTTCATAATCATATCATAAAGTATTTCAAGTCCCTCTTTAAGGCCGTCACCAATTATGGCACAAGTTGGCTGCAAATGCCACGGAGTGCTGGCTCCTAGTTCACCGAGAGCCAGCATCTTCTCGATTTCGGCCACAGTCAGCGAGTGCCGGAGGTCCTGTTTGTTTGCAACAATAAGCACTGGAACACCCTGAGTCTCTGAAGAGCGTGTAATTTTGTGTAGTTCCGTTTTAGCCTCCTCCATCCTCTCAACATCAACCGAGTCCACTACAAACATAATGCCATCTGTGCAGCGAGTGTACGACTTCCAGAGTGGACGGAGCTTCTCCTGACCACCAACATCCCAGAAGTGAAATGTCACGGCCCTCGAACCTCCGAGGGCTACTCTTACTTTCTCTGCATTGAATCCTTTAGTGGGGACAGTGTTTACAAATTCATTTAACTGTAGTCTGTACAACACCGTGGTCTTCCCTGCGGAGTCCAGACCCAAAATAGCAATGTGGAGAGACTTAAAGAAGGGAAGATTTGAAAATATGCTGGACTGATCTGATATTCTGTTCCCCATTTTCTACTGGTGTCGTATCAGATCAGCCAATGAAGATCCATAACTCTGCCCAGGCTTCCAAAAGGTTCTTAAGAGAGAAAGAATTGAAAAGGCAAATGTAACTATTAAAAACAAAAGAATGGCTTAAAATAGGTCAGATAACATTTACAGACCAGTTTTTATAGTTCATGTCTATGTTCTAGGGTCCTTCCCTATGTTGCCCAGTATAATATTTTAACACAATTAACCCTCAATAGAGATAGAGAACATAGGTAGAAAACATAAGTACTGAAACAGCTGCTCATTTATTGTTTCTTCTGAAATCAAAGGTAATAAAGAGTTTATCCTGCTTTTATTCAAGTAACTCTCATGACTGTCTAAGGAAGGTTTCTAATAGATTTCTGCAGCATTGCTGTGAGGATTTGATTGCATTCATCACCAAAAGCATTAGTGAGGTTAGGATGTTGGATGATCACCACCTCACCTCATCCCTAACTTGTCCCAAAAGTACTGGATGGAGCACCATTATTGCAAGAACACAGTTGCACTAAACCACACACTTGGCATTAGACATGGTGGCAATAACTGAATGTTTGTGTTCCAGAGAATCCTATTGTCAATACTTCTCTACTGTGACTAGACAAGCTGTGTGCACACTTGTACATCTGCGTCAGCTATGAGTGCACCTTAGCTAAAGCAGCTGAATGTGTTCATTAGAAGGGTGTCCACAAACATCTGGACATATGTTAAAAAAAGATCATGTTCTCATTAAAAACTATTCAAATCTGACATATACACTCCCACATTATATTGGAGAGTATTTTAGTAGGTACCTATATTAAACTGTATAATAGCTAACTATAACAAAGTATATATACAGTATATATTATATATCAATAGCTTCTGTACAGAAAACACATGAAATACCAAATATAGAACTGAAGTGGAGCTTATTTGTCATTTGATACCACACGTCAGTGAGCAGGTGGTTACAATCTTACAGTCAATACTTTGTAAAAGCAGTCATTTAGCATTTACAATTATATGGTCGGTACCACTAATTTTCCATTTGATCCCATACAAATATCCCAGTACAGGTCCTATTAAAACTGAAATGTTTTTTACACCGAGAAGCAGAAACTGTGTACATCAACATGTATGGTGGTTATTTAGTTAGGCAGAAAACTTGCCATTCTCAGTATGCGGCCGTAATCTTACATACATTTATGCATGGCCACGCCCATCTTCAGCTCTAACTCTGCACTGCTAAGCTAACAACCTGTAGTCAGGCTAAACAAACATGCAATTCACTACAACTTCGGCTTTTTCTATATATTTGTTTAACTCATTCAGAATACACAACAAAGCAATGACAGGATACAGTGTTGTTATTTAACTTACCACTGACACTTTACCGCCGGTTAAACTTTTCGTAGAAAAAAGTAGACCTGTCCTCAGCTCAGCTCAGCTCAGCTTACACTGGAGCCGCGGCTGTTAGCACGTAGCGCCTTATTTGTTTACCTTTGAACTGATTGGTTGAGGTGCTGTGACGTAGGGCGCCATTCACAATTGCGAACTTTATTTACGTTCAGTATTAATTATTATAGTGGACGTTTTATTCCATATAAACTACTCAAAACATCTTTCCCAAACCACATTTAAAATTATATATATATATATATATATATATATATATATATATAGAGAGAGAGAGAGAGAGAGAGAGAAAGATAGATAGATAGATAGATAGATAGATAGATAGATAGATAGATAGATAGATAGATAGATAGATAGATAGATAGATAGATAGATAGATAGATGCTTAACTATTTTCTAAAAATGTCAGATATATGTACCTTTATACTGACTTATTCAGCCAGTCTGGAAAATGTATTCACTACAAATGGGGAAATTAATCCACACCATAAAAGTTTATATAATAGATTTTTTTTATACTGAAATCCTGTAGGACCAGTAAAAGACAGTTTAGACAACATTGAACAATAATATTGACATGACTCAGTAAAAAAGTTTCCACTATCAGAAAACTATTGTTTCTTCCAGGATCTGGTGAGCTTCTCCTCCACACGGTTCATAAAAGCACTGTGTGCTGTTCTTCTGCGTCGATACCTCTATAAAAAAAAGTTGAAAAGTTAATAAACAACTAACAGGCTGGTTGTTTAGAATGAATTATGTATGATAAGAATATGTCATGCCCATATTAAGAATTCCAGGTCTAGAAAGATTATCTCTACAGGGAAATGAATGGAGTTTTAGTAAACCCTGTCATAGATTGTATTTATAATGCAGTGTATATGAGTTAGTAGCTGTGTACATGAATGATTTAAATGATAGTCCAGAATTCTGAATTTTCAACCCAGCCTGGTTAGCTAAAAAAGGGATAAAGTGTTTGTTAAATTACAATAAATTTTAGCATTAAGTGTGTAAGGTAAGTGATAGAGCACAACATGAAAAACTCCCCCAGCATCCTCACCTAATCTTCAAGGTACATACACTATTTAAAACCAGTTAATTTCTTTACATTTTCTTATATTATGTATTATTTTTATTTTAATACATTGTTATTTATAAATAAATTTTTTTCTTATTTAAAAACATGGAACAAAAAATGGTGTGGTTTTTGAGGGGCTTTATGTGGATTAATTCATTTTAATGGGGAAATTTAATTTGATATATGAGCATATTGAGTTATAATCACAGAACAAATTAAACTCATAAATAGAGTCTCCGCTGTAGTTGTTTTTACCTAACTCTTGGATAGTTGCTCACAACCCGGCACACTGTATCATATGGCTAATCCAGCACAGTTAGATTGAACTCAAGTTTATTTTTTCACATACACAGTCAGACATGGTACAACTAGCAGTGAAATACTTTGATGAAATCACCCATGCTGGGGTTGTCTATACTGGACCAAGTTCTGCATTGCCAATTTGACCCAAATTGAGTTATTTTTAATCCTACAACTTTTAGAGGGATAATCTACTCACTGTATATGAAGCTGATTTGGGTGGGTAAGGGGACTTTGGAAGTATGAGTCTTGGATCCCACTTGAGTTCTGCTGGTTTGAAGGTGTTCATTTTTCTTGTTTCCTCTCCCGAGGGTAAATTTGGCTCAGAGTGGGTTTCTGTGACTGTTCAAATATTACAAAAACAAATAACATTACACAATTAGCATTCATCAGCTCAGCATAAAGGAATAATTAATCAAAAATTAAATTTACACAGTTTTCCTCTTACTGCAAATGTAGTCACTGAGTATGAAATATGCTTCTTTTGCTTTGCAGTGGAGCTGATATAGTTAAAAAATGAACAGAAGTCGGCTATCATACTCATATTGATTCTATAATAGACTTTATATTGATATTGTGTTCATATTATCATATAAGCCTAGTACAACTATATGCAAATGTCTTGACTCTCAATTTACAGATCTCAATGCATTTTAATGATCCAGTGCATTAAATATTCACTACCATTCAAAAGTTTAACAACTACCCAATTTTTCCTGTTTTTTATTGAACATTATTGAGCTTAATATGTCAATGCACTTTGAAATGAAAGCATAGGAGTTACATAAGAACTCATGGAAGCAATTTATAGACCAAAATGTATCTAAACTTTGGACCCAAAGTAGCACCTTGGTCAGATATAACAGCTGAACACACTCGTGACATTCTTTCTACAATAGACTTCAACTATTCTTCCGACAGTTCTTCACAAATCTGCTGCAGAAGTTCACATAAATGTTGGCTCTTGTAGGTTTGCTTTGCTTTACACTTCGTCCCAAATCAGCTGGATGGGGTTTAAGTCTGAAGACTGTGCTGCCACTCCATGTTTTCAAGCTGACCATCTTGTTCTTTTTTCCTGAGGTAGTTCTGGCAGAGCTTGGACTTACGTATGTTTTGGGTCATTATCTTGCTGAAGGATGAACCCCTGAATAACATACCAGAAACATTCTAAAACGTTCTAAATCTTTTGACTGGTAGTGTATATATGAAGCAACTACTAATGGGATATGACATGATTCACCCCATTGGATAATTTTACTCAGCATAATTTACACAATATAATACAAAATAATATTATGCTGAAGATCAATATGCCACAGATCTGTAGTGATGGGTGGAATGTAAAGCTCCGCCTTTTCCATGATAATCTGTGACTGGCATGGACTCATTTACAGCTCACACCAGACTTTGCCGAGAGGCTTGAGGAGACAATGATAGGAGTGGAGATGAGAGAGCAAGCTTGAGAAATAGTTTAGAGAGGAGGGATCAATCTCAATATTATTATTATTTATCACAAATTAATGGTCACTGTAATTTCTAATTTAAAAAGTATAAAGGCTTTACTAATACTTATATTAGGGGTGTCAAAGTTAATAAGTTAGTAATACGTTAATATGGTGCCAAGTCAACAAATTTGAATATGTGACCCCGCCAGGGAAAACCAAGCCAAAGTCACTGGGCAACTTATTTAGATATCGTGTCAATATCGTGTCACTCACATTAGCAACAAAACTTAGCCAGTCGGTATTGTTGCTGTAAATGAAAGATAACAGTCTCAGATATCTATCGTATCACAGCCATTGATGCCAGAGGGGAAGCATGACTCTGGTGAGTGTTACAGAAGAATCCACACACCACAGTGGACCAGTTAATGAATACAGGACCAATGAGGATCCCCAGGATCACCACTGAGAGAACACTGAGCCAAGGGTGGTTATTCCCACTGTTACGTAAGTGGTCATAATATTCTGATATAACTGTGTATATGAAAGTTTTCCTTTTTGAATTAACTTATAAAAACAAATGAATGTTTTCATGATACTGACATTTTTGGAGATGCAGTAGTAATGTGTTAACTGAAGACATGTTTATTGCTGTATCGTCTTTTGAGCCTGCACTTCTGGTTCTTTTGAATGGCTCGTTGATAAGAACAGAGGGAACCGAGTGGCTCTTTTTAAAACTGTGACCAAATTTGACTGTCTGTCTTAAATCCACTCCAATATCCACTCCCCATGAGAACAGAAAGAAGCAGCCAGTCGCAAACACACAGGTTAGGAGAGCAGCAGTGGTCGAGCAGGCTTCAAAATGAATGAGGAGAGCAGCATTAGCATGAACATAACAGTGAATCAGTTAGTGTCATTAAAGCTTTATTTGTAGTCAGCTTAGAGCTACTGAGGCTTGTCCTGATACACAACTATGATAATTGAAGATAATTGAGACACTTAAGACAATTACATCATTAAACACAATTATTTACTGTCAACAAAAATGTATAAGTTGTGTTTTGTATTAGCTGTGTACATTTGCCCTGTGTGTGTGTTAATGAAGTTTACAAACTGATTTATACAAAATAATGTTATTGTCAGTATAAACTCACCAGTTTGATGTTTTGGTAAAGAAGATCAGACTAAAAATATTGTTATTACATAATTGAAGTATATTGTGGCTACATGTGGGAATATGTAGAGCTTTTTTATTCAAAAAGCCTTTATCCTGCCAAATTGAATTGTGATGAATCATAATTAACTATGTGCTGTAATATAAATAATTGTGATAATATATATATTTCAAAAATTCAAAAAGGTAAACTTTATATATATATATATATATATATATAACATATAAAGTGACATATTTCAAGCTTTTTTTGTTTTACTGTTGATCAGTTTGGCTTTCAGCTCATGAAAATCAAGAATTCAGAATTTAAATTATTAGAATACTCATTTAGAGTAAATTACTGTTCAAACTTTATCAGCAATAAAAAATAAAAAAGTCTTTAAACATGTCTCCCTACATGTAATGTACATAAAATAAGAGATTGTTTACCTTTTTATTTAAATTATGAAGACAACTTTTTCATGATGTTCTGTTTAGAAATGCACTAGTTGAGTTGATTAAATTAAGTAAAAATGAACCTTACTTGGTTCCAAGATCCGGGTCTTAAAGTTCAGATTTCCAGGATCCTTTTCAGTGATGGTGACCATGTCCTGCATTTGTTCAGCACACTGCAGTTCAGCACAAATACAGATGAAAAAAAAACTCCTAAAGTGCACCGCCAGGTGTCAGTGTAATGAAATGATGAAACTACAAAGTGAACTTACAGGCCTGAAGTTGTGAGGCTTTGGGTTTTTGTAAGGGCCACTGGGAAATGTTCCTGACTTTACAAACAGAAGCTTTAATTCTAACAAGCCTGGAGGTCTGTGAGATGTGATAAATGGTGGTTTGCTCTTCTCTGGCTTTGAAAACATGACTGGTGGCATTCTGACCCTCTGAGATACCTCTACCAAGCTGTCTTTAGGCTTGGCCAGATTGAGGGTTGTTTTCGTAGCTTGTGGCAAGCTTACAGTCTGGTAAAGTTTGGGGCTGAAGTCAGGCGGCTTTATTTTCCACAGGTCAGTGTGACTGACGGTGGTGTTTGGCAATAGTAGTGTTTGGCCATGTGTTGAGATAAATCTTTGCTCGGCAGAGAAGAGGAGCTTCCTGTTGAAGTGAATTGACATTCCTGAATCCAGGATATCTGCAGAACTCATTGCTGCATATACCATGTGTGATACATATCTGTTTTAAAGAGAACATACAAAAGATTCAGAAGGGGGCATACAGTGCTTTTCCACAAATTAACACAATTTCTTGGGGGTCTTGATGAAATGTCTGCCACAATTTTTGGACACAATATTTCAAAACAAGACCCTTTCTCAGATTTTATTACCAGCCCTTTTACATACAGCCTGTTTGAGTGTCTGCTCTTTGTTAGCCCCTCTCTCTCTCTCACCCAAGAGATTCTAGCTAGTGAGGATTAGGCTCTGTCAATGCCCCTGGATCAGTTGATATATAAGTCATGGGCAGAGCTACTCAAATGGGGGCAATTCTAAGTTATTGTGTAATATTGAAGCAACATCCGAAAAGATGATTAAATATTGAGTTTTCAGACTTGAGAAAAACAGCCCAACCCCCAACCTCCCAATGTAGTGGTAGCCAATTAACCCAAACCAGTCCACTAGGGGCTCTTCATCACTTTGCAATGTCCCTGACTCTAAGATGGTGAAGAAAATTTTTTTACATTTTACATTTACAACATTTGGCATCTTATCCAGAACGACATACAGAAGTGCTTTGTTTCCATTAAAAAATAATCTCAGCTAGTACAGACAGGTTTGAGTAAGACAAGCACAAGCCTCCTCCGATGTGTGTGATGTGGCCACCACCTCTTTTCAAACTACTGCTGATACACCATCACTAGGGAGCCAACACGCCTGAGGCTGGGGTGAGGTGGGGGGTAATAATAAAAACTTTTATGTTTTATGACCCCATAGTTTGTATGTTTTTTAATGTAGACTTTCAACAATCAATAAGATGACACTTTATGGTCAAATCAGAACATAAACTACAAATACAAAAACATGCTAATTTTGTTTACTTTTTAAATACTCATATGTGTGGTGGGGCAACAGCACTAATGGTTTTTCAGCATGTAATCCAGTTCATTCCTTGTGGTTTGGCTATGAAGCTGTTGGTTTGTATTCTGACAAGAAAATGTTGCATTTCTAGTGACATCTAGTGGATGTTTATTTAGCCTTCCATACCTCTACCAATTGGTAGAGACTGCACAGCCTCTCTCACAATCTGTTAAATTCAGCACCTTCTTTAAGAGGATATAATGACTTAAATGTGCTCTACCAAATGGTTGAGCAGAATTTTAAAGGGTAAAATGTTAATTTCATTGTACAAGCATAGACCAGAGAACATCCCTTACCAAAAAAAAATTACTTAAGTATAATAAAAGTATTTCCCTAAGTGTACTTTTATTTAGCAAGTACACTACAAGTATACTTACTTGGGACTAAATTGGAACACTTTAATTTCAAGTACATAAAAAGTAAACTGGAAGGATACTCTATAATTAGAGTAAAATTATAAAATTATAGTATCCTTCCAGTTTACTTGCTAAATAAAAGTACACTTAGGGAAATACTTTTATTATACTAAAGTATACTTAATAACATGTACTCAACGTATACTTGTTTTTGCTAAGGGCTGAGATTGTTTGATGAGTTTATTCTCCACACAGGGAGCATCACAGCATGCTTAACATTCCCTTTTAACAAAATGGATAGAATTGCTACATTCCCTTTTAAAGTATCACTGCCAATGTGATTCAGTCAGAAACTAACAGAACTCAGAGTACTATCAATTTATACCATTTCATTAAGATATTAAGCAGAATTTGGCTTCTTATTTGCCAGCATCGTTTTGTAATTTTCCATTCCATCTTAAATGGTGCAGAACCCAAAGCCATTTTCCCACTTTCCTAATGACAGAATGACATGATAGATGTTAGACAGTCAGAGCAAGCTTTACTAACATTAACACTGGTATTATCAACCATTGGTTGGACATTTGCTGCACTCTACTCAAAATGGAAAGTTCACTTAACTGCCTTGCTTGTAACAGTCTGCAGCTTTGTCATCACATAACAACATCCATTAGAACAGTCCATTAAGACTGTCATGGTGGGAGGGGAGAAACATTACTGAACATAATCTCTACAATACTAAATAGCTGCCATTTAAATGTACTATATGCATTTTTAACATCAGTGATATCAGCAGAAAGGGTTAATAATGTTCAGTAATACTATTCAGAAAGAAAAAGCCACATTATTCAGTTAACTAATGAGAACATTACAACATGAAACATTAATTTAAAAAGTCGTAAAGATACAGTCACATCTACTCTGTATCTTCTGCACTTCAGACTCAATAAACTCCACAACAGATTGTTACAGTTTGAGCTGTATTCAATACAAGGGACAGGACTGACCCACTGGCATCACTGCTTCCAATCAGATCTGTACTTCTGCAGCTGGGTCCTATGAACTGGAGTCAGAAAACAAATTTTAAACCAGGGCAATGACCCTGTAAATAGGCTGCTGCATAGTCACACTCAGAAATCTGTCTCTACTCCAGTCTACTGATTTTAATCTTCTCTTCTTGTTTCTTGTACAAATGCTTTGGTTTATCCTCTATTATGTTGTCCTCGCCTCTATGATGATGACGTGTAGTTATGGATGTACTGAATATTCTGCTAAAAATGGCACCAAAAAACAGTGTTTTCTGTGTGAATAAGTGAAAGGACAATAATCTATACCAAACAATGACATTTAATGACATTGTTACATTTTTGGACATTCAAAATTGTGATTTTTCCCACCAGTTAACAAAACACAGATTAACCAGACAGTTACAGTTTGGTGCTGAAATGGAAGAAAACGACAAACTACAACCACAACCTTTACCAAACTACACATATTATGATGAAGCCAAAATACCTCCGCTTAGCTTTGTGTTTGTATTAGCTTGTGTCATGTTTCTTAGCTTGTGTTGTGTTAGCTTGTGTCGTGTTTGTGTTAGCTTGTGTCGTGTTTGTGTTAGCTTGTGTCGTGTTTGTGTTAGCTTGTGTCGTGTTTGTGTTAGCATGTGTTGTGTTTGTTAGCTTGTGTTGTATTTGTGTTAGCTTGTGTTGTGCTTGTGTTATGTATGAGTATTGTGTTTGTTAGCTTGTGTTGTGTTTGTGTTTGCTTTGGTGGGGGCAGGGTTAGGGAATGTCTCACAATTACCAAATTAAATGTTAACTGTTTCAGTCATCTTTAGCCAATGACACTCAAATTAAACAGAGAAAACATCCATGTGTTCAGTATTTGGCCAAATGTTTCATTTTGTTCAGGTTTGGTTTAGGCCAAAAAAAATTTCGGTGGATCCCCAGATAGCAAGCATACGTTGGCCCAACGTTGGCTCAATGACAGTGATTACATTGGCATGACGTTGGCAAGTCACGTTGGGCCAACGACATTTT
>BRDA01037786.1:0-11473 GCA_036984385.1 Crenuchus spilurus | reverse complement strand
CGTCAGCACGTTGTGTTGTTAACACCAGTCTGACTGACTGTGGAGCTTAATGTGCTTTGAGGAAGTCAGACGTGCGGCAGGTTTACTTTAAAAAGCGGATTACTTTTTTAAATTTTATTTAATTTTATTAATTTATTTATTTTGTGGCGCAAACTAATACTGTCTGTTAGAAGGAAACGAAGCTCCCATCATGCTGGTATCGGATCCTGTAGTATCGGAGCACTTATATGAATACGAGTACAAGTACACGCACGTGGTATCGGACAGATACCCGATGCTGGTATCAGTATTGGTGCATCCCTAGTATTGGTTTGAGACTCGGTATTGGGAGACACTAAAAAATGAATGACTCGGATCGGATCGGGAACAGAAAAAACGTGATCGGGACATCCCTAGTAATAAAAAGCAATTATAACGTTCACAAACATCACTGCGTAGACTCTTTAGATTTTGGGTTAATTTTAATTTAAATGTAGGGCAGCCTTCTGTCAGACAGTGGGCTGGAGAGTTTTTCGGGACCTGGCAACCTGGGATGTGCTTCTTAGATCCGCCACTCTAGGTTTGATGTGTAGTTTGTCACATTGAGAATGACGCAAAAGGCACTTTGAAATTGCATTTGAGGGTTCTAGAGCGGCTGGAGTGAGATGGATCTGTACACATCTGATTGTAATCAGTTTTCAAACCACCTCCAAACCAGTTTTCAAACCACCTCCCTGCAAAAAGGGATTTCAAGTGGTTTTTGACTGTGGATAGATTAAAAATCAGATTTGGGCAGTCTGAACATAGACGTACTCACACCTTACATGAAAGGAACATAGTTTATTATCAGAAGCACTTTGTGCTTTAGGCAGTTGCGACAACACTGAGAAGTACATTTGACAAGTGAACCTCATTTCTACTTGTCAAATAGCACTGCACGCAGTGTAAAGATGTAAAGTCTGAAGTATTTTGATCATTTTTCCATCAGGTATAGATAACAAAACATTTTAATCGGCATGAAAACTGTTCAAGTGCCAATTGTGATAACTGAAAAAATCAAATGTATCTGTATTGCTACTCATATCACCACTCAGAGTCTGTTGCGGTGCATTCAGTAATAAAGACAACATTGTGAATCTTGTAAGCAGTAGAAAGTCACGCACCAACTCCAATTCCACCTACTCATCCTACTACTCTGGTGGCAGATTTTTAATGAGATAAATGTATAAGAATGTATGCTGTAATATGTTACATAAAACAAGGTTTAAAAGACCTCAATCTATATGAAAGTCATGTATCTGTCCTATATACCACTGCTTGTTGTTATGTCCTTCTCCCAGCTATCTAAAGGGTTCGTGCAGGCAAGCCGCAGTTCACTGACCATGTCTGGCCTGCCTGTCCATTACTCAGCCCCTCAGCTCTGTGATGGACAGAAGTCAACAGAGCAGCAGAGGTGGACAGGGTCGCTAACCCCAAGGAAAACTTCCTGTGTCATTTTCACCTTGTCTGGGCCAATCAGCAGAAAAGGAACTGTTGTGTCTCTCTCTGAACAAAATTATTGACGGCGTAATTCAAAAGTAAGTTAAATGAAGCTCTTGGACTTGTAAAACCCTGCAGGTACAGTATAGTTCTTAATTGAAGCTTTGCCTCTGACCGCATCATTTGTCTAATGTTGATTTACAGCGCTCTATATCACGTATGCAGTCATTTTTACAACAGAAAGTCATAACGCATGGTAATGCGCCTTTATCAGTGCAGTGTATGTGGACTGCATGAAGGTTTCTAGATAAGAAATGGCGCAACCATGACAGCAAATCTAAACACTAGACTGAACCTCTTATGGTCAGCTGTTCATTGAACAGATGGCCAGTGGATTGACGGCTGTAAGAAGGCTGCATATGTTTTATTTGACTTTTGATAAGTCTCTTAGCAAATGATTTTTGCCCAAGCACTGTTGCTTTGCTACTTGGCCCCTGGATTGTCACATAATCTTTTATGCACAGCCGTGTTCAAAAGGCTAACCTTAGATTCAATGTACCGCGGATGCTCTTTGTTGCTGTAAGGACTGCTTATGAAAATGTGTTCTCTGAATGGTAAAATCCCATCAGTCAGAACTGTAAAAAGTCACTTCAACTCTTGTCTTACGATTGTTTCACTTCCTCCCACCATAACCATAGAAAATGTTTCTTTATGTCTGATATAGACAGGCCTGGTACTCTGCCAAGTGCACTTCAAGGCACAGCGTATATGGAAAAAACCTCTCTCAACCCACCATGTTTACCCACAGAGAAATCCCATGCGTGCTGCTCTCTTCTACATTCTGCTCTACATTTGCCTCTGAAATGCAGTGAGATCAGCTGTAAGTGCTTCAAGAAACGATTTCCACATCGGAAGTTTACCTGACCTTTGTCGAATTTCTCCGTTTAGCCAGCTAACTTAAGCTCAAACCTGTTTTGGAATAAGAGCAGCGTTCCTATTGCACAGTTGTCAGTGTTGTGCTTCAGCTCTCTGGCTAACTTAGACATCCTGCTTTGTGGAGCATGCCCCTGGGCTAAGAATTATTGTGGCTGTTATTTGCTTATAACTGCCCTTCAGACTAGGATAGATAGAGAGTTGCTTGCTTGCTGCTTGTGTGTAGTAGACCAAATAACAGCAACTGTGGTGCTCATAAGCAGTGAACAGTGTGAAGTGATGATCACATGGTAAACTAAGCCTTAAACTTGTAATTATTTGATACTAGTAGCTGTTTACATTAGGGCTGCGAATCTTTGGGAATCAAACGACTCGATCCAGAAACGATTCTTGGGGTCACAAATAAATTTTTTCCCGATTTTTTCAAATCCAAATGAAATACATTACTTTACTGTTGCAATCTCTGCAAATCCGGGCCGGGTTGACGGTAAAATCCAAAGTGTTTCCAAATGGTTGCTTTCAAAGACCGCGGCTCGGCTTGCATGCCTGTACGTAGCCCACGCTGCTTCCTTGTTTTGCCTAGGACTACGGTGGCTGAGAGGGCACATCCACACCCACAAAAAAAATCAATTTTTTGTAACTGACTACAATAATAAAAATGGTTTGAGAGACTTTTTGACCTGACAGAATTTTCACTAATGCACATAACAGTGAAACATACAATTGAACAAAAGTAGTAAGGGTTTATGTTTTAACAGACACATTCAAATGTACACATTCAAGGGGATTCAGACACATTCAAATGTAAGCGTATCTCTTCCATCAGATGCATGATGAGAATTGGGCTTTTGTCCAGCACAGTTTGGTGATTTCTGTATTCCAACACTCCTACCAAACCTGGCACCTGATCCCGAGCTGCACACCACTCTTCTGTGTTTGTAAATCTCTTAAAAGCAGTTTTTATACCGTTCTGTTTTGTTTAAAAATATTGTAATGTAAACGCATGCCTATGTAGCTACAGACCATTTTAAATATAAATTATTTCCATGTATGATGGTAGAAAAGTGTCGAGCACCTGGCTGTATGATTCATATAATGATACAGGGGTTCCAGGTTAATATATTGCGCTGTTACTGTAAGCAAGGTGGTATATTGTGAATCTTTAAAATCAGATTCCAGAAAACAGGTTTGCTAATGCTGATGTTAGCAGAGCTTCCTTAAGCTACTTATTTACAGAGTGGAGTCTAAAGGCTGAAGATTACAACCTCTATATTGTGGTTAGGGGTTTAAACATGACACAAAGTAAACCACGGTCTGCCTGTAAAGAATGAATTTAATACAAATACGTGTTTTTGAGAATCAGTAAAATACATCCAGATAAAGAATTCCCAAATGGAGATAATTATGACTCCTGGGATTCATGCATTTAGGCTGAGAATTAAGGCTGAAGTTCTGTCTTGTGTAGAAGAGTACAGTATGGATAAATTTTACAGTTCATACATATTACAGTATGACTGTACATGTCAAATATTGGAAGCACAATATTGAAAATGTGACAATGTGACATTATTCTTAATCAAAATCATTTATTTATTAATGTGATTGCTGAGATTCACCCAAAAGAACATTTTTAGGAGGCTAACCACATAATGCAATGTTTTAATAGATAAAGAACAATATATAGTTCGTCCCTAAACCCGACCCATTAGTCTTACTTGTGTGGGTAAGTGACTGCTTATCAATGGACTGTGTTCCTCAGCAGTGTGGGTGTAGACTGAGCAGAGTGCTAATTCTGTATGGAGCCAGCAATGTTAGGCTCTCGTGACACCTACAACAGAGAGACGGGGTGCAGAGCTGAGATTTGTCACGCTGGCTGCGTTGTCCCCCTTTTCTGTATTCTGAAACTGCATCCAAAGTGTGCCGACTCCCAGACATTCAAAACCCCCAAACTCTCCTATCCCTCTTGTCATGCAGCAGATGAATTGCTTGGTTAAGAACATTCTGTGTTTATTTTTTTGACCCCTTCTGTCATGTTCTCTCTTTTCCAGCCTCCCCCCCCCCATCTTTCCACGTCTCCCTGCCTCACTCCAGCTTCTTTCATCTCCCTGGAAATCGACTGAATGGAGAGCAGAGTTTATGTCTGAGGCTGGTTATCGACTACAGTTTAGAGACTATGGAGTCACATTAGTCAGTGCCAGATAGAGACATGTAAGGCACAGAGGCTCCGGCTCTGGAAACATAATCTGATCAGTGGATTGGTGGACTTAATTTTACTCTAGTCCTGATAGCAGTGAGTCAAGCCCCGTTGTGTTGAAAAGGCACAGGTTGTTGTAATTGGGATCAGATCTTGGATTGCCTCTAATGGGGGCTGTGAAGAGACTAGTGGCATGGGGGAAACATCTTTTAGCTGGAACATGTTGGCGGTTAATCTGCTTTTATCTATTTAAGACACACTGCTTTGTGTTATTGTTCAGCACATGCACAGTTTGACTTAGTGTTGACCTCCCTGTGTTTGTTGGCAGTTCCCAGGGATTTCTCATTTAGTAAGGCAAAACAGACTGTGTAAAACAGGTGCAGACTTTAATCCACACTATCAGCTGAGACCAAAGAAATGCTTTAGACCTTAGCATGTTGCATAAGCAGTACCTGAAAACACTGGCTTTTGTTTATGTCAAAACTCAGAACTGACCACCTGCGTGTTTCATTGCAAATAGACCATGCTCTGTCCTGTTTAATATGACTTAACACGGCACAGTAAGTGAAATGTTATACAGAAGTCACTGTATGAATAGTTTTTATTTACATTTTATATACCACCACTAGTGTTTTTTTAAGCAATAGAACATGAGAGGGAGTGTGTTATCGCGAATAACATCGGCTCGTGCCGTAGATCATCACAGCCGTGATGTTATTCATGATAACACACGACCTCGAGTGTTCTATTGCTTTATACGACAGTTTTTTTTTTTTTACAAAATAAATGAAAAAAAAAGAAATCAAAGAACCTCAAGAAATTCATAACGAATATGCTTTAATACGGCCTTCCACCAAAAAGTAGTTCCACAAGTGTAACTGTAACAGTGTATAGTTTATACAGGCTAACACCACGAATGTTAACTTTAAATCAAAATTGGGATAAAGCGAATATTAAGCGGGAAAAAAATACAAAATTCAAGGCATGTTCTAAATATAAAAATACCTAAAAAAGTAAGATAATTATTAACTACAAAAGCTGCTGATACTGTAAAGCTCCCCTTTTGTGGTGCGGATAGAGCCATAGAACTGCCTAAATATTAAATTCAGCTCAGCTTTTTCAACTGTTACCAAATTGACCTTAAAGTCATTTTGTAAGAGCCAGTCCGTGAAGCACTTTGTAGCCCACTTTGTTTGTCGAATTGTATTTTGCTCATTTCGAGCCAGTTCCAGCTCGTTCAGTTGATCTGCCGTCACTGTAGTCAACCTAAGTTTTCGTGGTGTTCGTATGTTCAGAATTTGATGCAGGTGTGGAGTCACACTCTTCTTCAGAGTCTGTCTAAACTGGTTGCAGGTCAAATGTTATGTTAAAGGCATCCATTTGATTAATTTCTGCAGGTTGTATAAGCTCAGATACAAAAGTGTTTGTGTGTATATGTCGTTACTAGGCAACGCGTCCGCGGAGTGATACAGCTTTAGTATGAGAAGGCAGTGCTGTTATCACGTATATCAGCACGGTTAGAATACTTCTCAACCAATCAGATTGTGAGGTCGGAACTAACTGTTGTATAATTTGTCATCAAACTTTTGAAAAATGAAACATTTTATATCATGAAAGTACCTCTAAGTAAAAAAGTATCAAAGTAGGCCTATATTGTTGCAGTATCACTCACCTTCACAATGCGATACTATAAGCAGGGTGCTATATTGAATTTTAGGAAATCAGGAAAAAACAGAGAATGCTAGAGATTGTTTAACAAATTCAAGACTGAGACCCTGAGAGACCACTACTGGTTTACACTAGAGTCAGACCTGCACAAGCAAAGCCCATGACTCCTACCACACTGGGCAAAACCTTAAAATAAGCCAGATTCAGCTGCAGGCAGTACTAGCTGATGACTGCCACTAGTAAATAAGGAGACTGGCAGAATGGCACATGGCGGGGAACCCCCTTAGATTTGTTCCAAAAAATAATTTTTGACATCTTTATTTTTATGTTTATATAGAATGTAAACAGCATGCAATTTCATTGTTTGTAAATAGTCTTGTTGGTGAAGTCCAGACTGTCTGTGAGCAGGCCTTCCAGCCCAGCCCTCTGCTGATGTGCATGGTAATCGGCATGTCAAACGATGGTAGCTGTGGCCCCTGCTCCCTTGAGCATGGTGCAAATGAATGTTGCAGTGGTGCAGTGATTTTTTGGCTGATTAGAATGATCAGAGGGTCTTTTGTGGGCATAAAAAGGAACTTGGAGATATGGGAAATAGAATTTGTCATGCCTTTCTGGTGCCCTGGAGGAGTCAAATGTCACTGAAGAAGAAGTGACAGACATGCAGACAAGCTTAGCAAAACTAGCCTTGTGCACTGAAGCATAATATCTCTGATAAATTGCATTAGTCTTTTTTATTTTGTAATGCCTTGCTGCAGTGCACCTTTTCACATGATCTGTACAATGTTGACACTGTATAACTATAGAACTGGATTGTTGTCTGGAGAGTGTAATGTGTTGTTAAACATAGATTAGGATACTAGCATGCTAGTGGACATAGCATTGCGTGTACAGGCTGTAGTGGGTGTAAATAAAGAGGTATTATTTATCTGAGTGAATCATCTCCTACTTCTTTGCCCCACACCCAGAGTTTGTTTTCTTTTTCAACAAGCAATAATTGGGCACAGCATTTTCCATCTGTTGTTAACCCATTTGCCTTAACACACAGCTAGCCCGCCTGCCTTCATGAGTGAACAGTAACAGAAGCAGGATCAAATACAATTCCTAAAAGTAGATAAACACCTCTGTGCTTTTCCATTATCTCTTTTTTGTTGTCAAGTTGAAGGTGCAGACACCGTTTATTTGATCTGAAGAGCCCTGATCTTCAGTCCTTCAAAACTTTCCCATTTCACACACCCTTGGCAATGGATCAGGCTGTCAGCGCTACCGGTTGCCTTAGAACTTCATTCACATCACTCATTTCTCTTTTCTTTTTCTAACATGGTCAGACTATTCCCTTAAGGTTGGGGCTTTAGAAAGACAAGCTTTTTCCTGATCTGTACCAAGAGGCAACTTGTACCCAGAGCGGTAATATGTACTGCTATGAAACTGCTGCAATGTCATGGCTGACATCGTGACTGTAAATTCTCTTTACAGTGCAAAAAGAGCGTTGTCTTGGCCAAGGCTGTCTATAAAGCCCTGCTGTAGTTTAGTCTATGATTAATTGTCTTAAGGGCTTTGTGTATGTCCTGGGGTGTGCTCCCACTGAGGACATAGTCTAAAAGGCTCTTTCAGAAAGCTCTACATCACTCAGCATGTTTGTAGGCCATCAAGTATCACCGTATTGTATATGTACAGTAGATAATGTATTACAGGTGTTTGCTTTATAGTGTATAAGCAATTATATTGTTTTAACAATACAGCTATAAGGTACATTACTGACTGTGTAAGTGTGCCTTTAGATCTTCCCAGGATTGCGCTGGGAAATGGAGAGAGTCTCAGGGTAAAAAAGATATCAAGTGTCAAGTTTAATTTTGCTGAAATGTATTTGGCATGCAAGGATCATAAAATTAATTTGTCTAAATACAGCAGTATGCAATTAGGTGTGTCTTGGGCCAGCTCTTTTTAATATTAGCTAATTGAACTTACTTTGGCCTTTACTGTCGGAGTGACATTGGCAGCGTACAGGTTTTGGAACGCAGAAAGCAATGATTCAGAGGAATTTCAACAGATCTCAGCAAAAAAGATGCTGATGCCTATCACTCTGCCAATGGACCGTACAAAAGCCATTTCCAAGGCTCTGGGGTGTTACTGAACCTCTCTCAGAGCCATACTATGAAAGGAGCAAAAGCTTGAAAGAGTATTGGCTCATCCCTGTAGTTGCTATTCAGGCATGACAATGTCTATGGACCTGCGTATCTTTTTTTTATCTTCACATAAGCTATAGCTGACATATGTCATGCTGAGTTCCAGAATTTTTTTTTTTATTATTATCATAATACTGATTTCTGTTATACTAATACAGAAAGCCAAGGTCTATAATTTAAGACGTTTATGAAATGTATGTACTGTGAGAATCCAAAAGCAGCCAGAACCAAATGGTGTACGTTTGTTTATACATGTAGCTTAGCACAGTTCAACATGCAGCAGGGCCTTGTCAATGTTATAGTTTTGTTGTGCAACCTGAGTGCATCCTAGCACATTATTTCATGATTAATTTGTTGCTTATGTAACAGCTGAGGGGTGATTTGTCATCATTTGCAAACATGGAAAGTGGTTAAAACAAGTATGTGGATGGAGACTATATAGATATAACAATTTGAAAAAAAAACACATTTACAGTAAATAAGGATCAGCAAGATATATTGGAATTTCATAGAGAAAGTGTAGGTATACAAAATCATATCAGAAAATTATGACCACCTACCTAATAGTGGAAATAATCACCCTTGGCTTGGAGTGTTCGCTCAATGGTGAGCTTTTTTTTGTTGTTCCTGTATTCATTATAGAGGGTAACTGGTCTACTGTGGGGCATTGATTGCTCTGTACCTCTTGCTGGTATTGGCATTCCTTTTTGGCATTAATGGCCACTGGGATGCGGTCATTGGATGAGAAGTCCATTCTTGGTATACCTTCACTAGAACATCACTCTAGAACATCCCAAGTTTGCAGTTTCTGAGATATGACCCTTCACTAGGCAGGTACCCTATTGTCATGAGTTTTTGGACATCAGTTAATTTTTGTCCATGATGATTGTTTTGCACTCTCCTACAGCTGACTGGTGTGCTTAATTATTTATATGTGCTGCAAACTTTGTCACGTGACATTTGTGATTCATCTCTGATCTGTGACTCATTTCAAACTAGATAGGCATGGTGACTAGGGCTGCCACAAACGATTATTTTTATAGTCGACTAATCGCCGATTAATTTTTAAGATTAGTCGACTGATCGGATCATACGTTCATTGAATATAAAACATACAGCTTATTGCACTAGAATGCAGCTGTTATTATATAACTGTCATTAGATTTCAGCTATATGCTAACTAAAAATAAAAACAATTAAGATCATAGTTCATTAAACCTTTAATGAAATATGCAGCTTGTTGCAACAAACAATTATTTAACTGTTTAGCATAAAGTGTAAACGTAGCACTGAAACATAACGTTAGCATTAGCATTCCTATTCAAACACATGACTGTTATAACGTTACAGAAAACACATGAATGTGTTCTAAGGCTGATGAATCAAATCGTCATCACTAATGTTCACTTTTACAGCTATCAGTATGAGTAAGCAGCAAGTTAACTCTCTGTTCACGCTAATTTTAGCAGCTAACTAGCAATTTAGCTTACTGAGTTGACGGTCCCTCTTCATCATTGTCACAATCAGCCACAACAGGCTTCCTTTTCAGGTGCTCGTGCATCGCAGTTGTGCTGTCGTGGAAGGCAAGTTCTGACTTGCAGATATTACATTGCACACGTTTCTCTTTCATTTTCTTAAAATGATCCCACTCTTTTGAGCTCCGTTGCCGGGTAGCCATGATAGCAGAGCTTGTCTGTATAACGTCCTGTGACGTCATCCACGGCCTACCCCGGTTACCACTACTGCGCATGTGCGTCAAGGACAGAAAGGCAGACACAGCAGTTTGGAGAGAAAAAGAAAGTTAAAACAAAAACAAAAAAACGACGCATCGACTATTAAATTAGTCGTCAACTATTTTAATAGTCGACATAATCGTGACTAGTCGACTAATCATGGCATCCCTAATGGTGACAATATTCTGATATGAGAGTGAATGTAGGTGATACAAAGATGCAGGTGTTTATTTTGTCTAAGCTAAACTTGTGTAGTCTCGTTTTGCTGATAATTTTGGGGAAAATGATGCTGGTTGATTTTTCAGACACTGATTCATCTCAGATTCATGAGCTGGCTTGTACTTGTACGTGGGACTAGCCACAAGACCATCTGCGATCCTTCGCTTATCCAATCTTGCACTCATGCATGAAGTTACCACTCCTGTTTTCTGCTTCAGTCAGGTCTGGCAAAACCACTGTGGTGAACCTCCTTAGAGTCAATATGAAAGTCTCCCAATAACCAGCCTGAGTCCTGCCTGACACCCAGGGAGAGCCAGCTGTCGGTCTCATGCTCTAGATCCAGAGAACACGCTCTTATTTTTTATTTTGAGTCTTTTTGGTCACTGGCGTGGTCATCATTGGCTAAGCAGATTATAGGTGTCAGTATTTTGGTGCAGAATATTTAAGGTTTCAGTGCATTGTGGAATTGTTTGATTTCTGTAATTTTAAGGCATTTACTGCTGTTTTTAAAAAAAGACAAGAGCAAATGAGGTCTTAGTGTTCCTGGAATCTTATAATATGTGTATAATCTACATGCTTTGGAAAAAAAAACCTTCCATAAGCAGGAACACTTGTTTAGCCAACAGTAGAGTTTGGCCTTTGTGTGACTGGCTGTAGAGTACATCAGTCCACTTCTGTCTGTCTTAGGCTTAAGACTCTCTGTCTAAGACTCTGGTTTCTGAAAGTGTAACAGCGCTGTGGAGCACAGGCTCACTGAGGAACACCCACAAGTTGAAGTTCAGTGGGTTGGCAGTATGCACGCTAAGTAACAGCAAGAATCAGTCACCGTAAGGCACCGTACTTAAGCTAGCTGAACTGTTAATTACCTGGGCGTGTTTGTGGAAGCTTAAATATCTGACTAACCAAAGAGATCCTCTTAACCTAATAGCACCCTCACTAATGTGATTAACATGAGGGATAGGAATGAGTCCTATGCTATGCACATGCAAGGATTAATATCTGCGCTGTGCTTGCTGAGTACTCTTGCCAGCCTGTCTTCCCCTGCCTTATCTGACATATGTTTATATTATATATATATATATATA